>CM040427.1:159534088-159710685 GCA_022702705.1 Papilionanthe hookeriana x Papilionanthe teres
ATGTCATACGGTTGTTGGAACAGATTCTAAATGTAACGATCTACAAAATTCTCGTAAAAGAAAATGCTTTAAACAGATGCTTTAGCCCGTCTCGCAAAAAGAATTCGTCTCGTTTGCAAGATGAATCGATGGAAGTGTCGGCTCACGGACGTCGAGTCCTATCACAGCTCGACATAGACACAATACACAAATCGAAAAAGAAAAAGAATCAGCTAGCATCAATGGATGTGAAAACATAGAAGATCGGCGACAGCCTATCGATGGACTACCCGCAAGCGGAAAGCTACCAGACGATAGTCGCTAGCCCATCGTATCAAGAAAAGAACTCGTCTTACGCATTAATAAATAACACATCAGTACGTAAGGTCTTTTCGATCAAATGCGGCTAAGGTGCCTAAGCGGGTCCGAGGCCCGCGAAATTGTTAAGGAAGTGCATTCGGACTCGTGGCGCTCACCACGGGTCCGAAGATGAAAATGAAAATTAAAAGACTAGGGTACTACCGGCCCTCGATGATGACCGACCGCATGGAAATCGCCAAGAGCCGTCACCAATGCCAAGTGCACGGAGTGGTTCTACACCAACCTCCAAATGTGCTACATCCGACAATCGCGTCATGGCCATTCGAATGTCGGGGGCACAGATATAGTGGGTCCAATAGAACCACCATCTTCAAAAGGACATCGCTTCATTCTTGCGGCTACGATTACTTTTCCAAGTGGGCAGAGGCAGCTCCACCGAGAGAAGTGAAAGCACACCACGTGCTACAATTTTTCAAGAACCAAGTTGTCTACCGTTTCGCAGTGCCGCGCAGATCATCTCGGATAATGGGTCACAATTCGAAGCACGCAAATCAACAATTTTGTCGTGAGACACGGAATCGACCGGTGATACTCAACAATTTACTACCCAAGAGCAAACGGCCTCGCTGAGGCTTTTAATAAAACTCTCGTTCAAATCTTAAAGAAAACTTTGGACGATAATAAGAGGAATTGGCACGAGAAGTTGTTAGAAGTCTTATGGGCCTACCGGACGACCTTCAGAACTCCTACTCAAGCTACACCTTACGCTCTGGTGTATGGGTCCGAGGCAGAGTTACCTTTAGAGGTTCAGACCTTCCTTCACTCGTAATTGCAATTGCAAACAAGATCACGGCGTAAGAAAACGCCAAATTACGATTAGAAGAATTAGAAAGCCCGGAAGGGAAAAGACTTGCAGCGCAACAGACACTTAGAACTATACCAAGCTAAGATGGTTCAAGCCCATGACAAACCGGGTCCGCCCAAGAACCTTCAAAGTCGGTGACTTAGTTCTCGTTTCAAGAGACCTATCCTCGCACACCGCAAGATAGAGGAAAACTTGAACCCACTCGGGAAGGGCCGTTTCGTGGTCGAAGCAAGTATACTCGTGGAGGTTCCTACCGCTAGTGAATCGCCGTGGAGAACGACATATGCTTCCGATCAACGGACGATACTTGAAAGAGTATTACGCTACCCGATGTTTTGAAGGAATGAATTCTTCATCCCTAAGAAACACTGGCGAAGTAATTACTTATGATCGAGTCCGAACTCAAAAATAATAAAATGTGCTAAAATAAATAAAATCGTGATAATAAAGTTTTCCTTGTTTTCTTTTCCAAATCAAAATCTCTTTCCTGATCTTATCCCGCTTCATTCCTGTTAAATTTTAAAATATAAGAGTAATAAAAAAAATGTCTTTAATAAATGTTTTCTTAATGTTCTTGTTCTTAGTACAGCCCCTGATCCTTTTCCTTGTCTTTTCGCAGGGAAATGTCGAACCGGCGGTCGGTCCCGAACTTTAAGAATGGCGTAAGCCTCGCACTCGATGAAAAGAGGGTGAAAGATGGAGCGATAATCGAGATTGACTCGGATTTCGCACCAGCAGGCCTACAAGACGAGGAAAGTGACCGGGTCCCGCCGACCGAGAAGAACTGCCCTGCGGACAAGTGATGAAAGTGGGTGGCCCAAGCCACCAATCCAAAGAAGAAGAAAAGAATGGCAAATACCGAAGAAGACAAGAAAATAAAATCCGTAGTGCGGCGCTTGTCGCGCGCCGCGCCCACGGAGATTCAATAAGTGCGGAGAGCTACTCTCACAAAGCAATGCAACGAAGAAAAAAGAATCGCCGTATCCGTAAGATGTTAACAAAACTAGTCGCGGACCAACGCGACGAGACAAGCACTACGCCGTACGTACACTTCAAGGACACCGGTTCACCGAGAACCCGAAGAAAGGAGGCCAGCTCCTAGGATAACGAAAAGGACCAGTGGAAATCTCCGTAAGATCGAAGAAAGAAGGCTACCACGCCACCGGATAGAACCACCAGGTGATGCATGACCTTGTCGTGCAGAGCAACCCCGGGGATGTCCCGACGTGCATCATCCCCGAGGAGCCGAGGTATGCAGAGAACGTGATGGGATTGAACCGTATATCCCACAATACGTCACTGAGCCTCGCCATCCGCAGATCATTCCGGAATACGAGCCGGAGAGGATGCAAAATGTCGAAAAGAAAACCTTCGAATACTTCGAGAGAATTAGAGGCGAAGGATCAACATACTAGTAGGGCCTCGAGCTACATACGTACGTATTCTCGTAGTATGAACAACAAGAAATCGTGGATTGTATCCGGGATTTGAAAAGAATGGGCCGAGCGAGCCGCCTAAGGGAAAATACCTACTCGAACCCCGGAGATGGATGCCGTGGAAGGGAAGAATCACAATACAATGCGGGTGTCGCTACAACTTTGTCGAAGACAGGAAGGGAAACCCACCGGAATACTCCGTCATGGGCAAGTGGATCCGATGCCATTAGTCATCAAGAGAATGGTAAAGAGATTGATAACATGGAGGGTACCGCCGACAGTATCGCATACCCAATAGTTGCATTATCAACATCTACAAAAGGGTGACCGCATACCCCCACATATAGATCACCACGACTTTGTCGACCCTTCGCACGGTCTCTTTCCCGAACGAGTGTAACATCATGTTCGGATCTGACCTCCGGATAGCGAGCCCGGGTGAGTTCCGAGGGCCGGTGAAGATACCTTTACCGGTAGGTTCCGTCATGATACCGAAGGGCAACGGAGCGGTATATCGCTAAGCATTGCATACCAGAGTACCAAGTGAAGCGGATCTCGCTACTTTCAGGAGAATGGATGACAGGAAGACACCTTACCATTTCCAAACTGTACCCGGAGCTAGAGAGCCTCCGGCCTTACGAGCTCGTGAGTTACATGGGAGATATCACACCTCCAACGTACATCCAGATCGGCATCCTTGCCAAGGATGGCTTGGAAGGTGATGTTATTAACCATGTACCCCACTATTCGTACATGGATTTTCGACGTATGCTTCTTTTGATGGATCGACGAAGATCATACATAGTCCGTTTCGAGTCTACATGGATTGTATGAAATATATGCCAGATCAAGTTGTACGATGTATCTTCAACATGATTGGAATGAAAGTGACCATGTCACATTTTTGGCCTTCACCTCTTTTGTGCAAATTGATTGGGAAACGCCATTAAAGTTAAATGAACTTCGAACAAAGAACAGAAAAGAAATAAAAAGAGAATAAAAGAAAACTTTCTAAAAAAAAAAAAAATCTAAAAATGACGAACACCAAATTCACATGAACATTAAATAAACGATAAAATAAAATTTGAATCATTAAAAGATAAACAAAATCAACATAAATTTTAAATCAAATCTTAAATCAAAATTTCAACCGAGTTCAAACTCATCCTTCCAAATTTCAAATTCAATCTTTCCGGATTTCAAATCTCAATCAAATTCAAATTCAATTTCTTCCAAATCTCAAATCAAATTCTCAATCAAATTTCAAATTCAATCCTTCCAAATTTCAAATTCAATCTTTCCGCATTTCAAATCTCAATCAAATTCAAATTCAATTTCTTCCAAATCTCAAATCAAATTCTCAATCAAATTTCAAATTCAATCCTTCCAAATTTCAAATCAAATCTAAATCGATTTCAAATTCAAATTTTTGGGTCGAGGATTTTACATCCAAGACTCGCATCGCTTTAGGATTCTTTCCCTATCGCACCGAAATACATCAAATTCAAATTTTCGGGTCGAGGATTTTACATCCAAGACCGCACTCGCTTTAGGATTCTTTCCCTATTGCACCGAAATACATCAAATTCAAATTTTTGGGTCGAGGATTTTACATCTAAGACCGCACTCGCTTTAGGATTCTTTCCCTATCGCACCGAAATACGTCAAATTCAAATTTTGGGTCAAGGATTTTACATCCAAGACCGTACCGCTTTATGATTTTTTCCCTATCGCACCGAAATACATCAAATTCAAATTTTTGGGTCGAGGATTTTACATCCAAGACTCGCACCGCTTTAGGATTCTTTCCCTATCGCACCGAAATACATCAAATTCAAATTTTTAGGTCGAGGATTTTACATCCAAGACCGCACCGCTTTAGGATTCTTTGCCTATTGCACCGAAATACATCAAATTCAAATTTTTGGGTCAAGGATTTTACATCCAAGACTCGCACCGCTTTAGGATTCTTTTCCTATCGCACCGAAATACATCAAATTCAAATTTTTGGGTCGAGGATTTTACATCCAAGAGTGCACTCGCTTTAGGATTCTTTCCCTATCGCACCGAAATACATCAAATTCAAATTTTTGGGTCGAGGATTTTACATCCAAGACTACACTGCTTTAGGATTCTTTCCCTATTGCACTGAAATACATCAAATTCAAATTTTTGGGTCGAGGATTTTACATCCAAGATTGTACTGCTTTAGAATTCTTTCCCTATTGCACTGAAATACATCAAATTCAAACTTTTTGGGTCGAGGATTTTACATCCAAGATCGCACTCGCTTTAGGATTCTTTCCCTATCGCACTAGAATACATCAAATTCAAATTTTTGGGTCGAGGATTTTTTACATCCAAGACCGCACCGCTTTAGGATTCTTTCCCTACAAAGAATGAAATACATCAAAATCAAACTCTTGAGGTTAAGGATTTTACATCCAATACCGCATTGCTCGAGATCTCTCCTCATTGCAATGATTCAATTTGATCAATTCAATTTTCTTTCGAGGTTGAAGATGTTACATCTAAAACCTCGTAATTCCAATTTTCATTTCAAATCAAATCCCTCAAATTAATTTCGACAAAACTTCAATCTAAATTAAAACTCCAAACTAAAATCTAAGTTCACACGTCAAACTTAAACCGAAACAAAATAAAATCTAAATCGAAATTCTCCTGAGTCATGTGATTCGGAATTCACCTCCTTTTCTTTTCCTCAGCCGAGAGTTCAGTATCTCCAGCTTGGGAACATACCCGATACTCCCCAAATGGAAATTCTTTTCGTTGTCCTAAGTTTGTCACTTGGACGTTTGTGTTGGTTTTGTTGATCGCTTCGGTCAACACCAATACGCGCGGTGTGCTCCGTCACCACCACACCTATCGGGGGTCCATTTGTTGACCTCATTTTCGATGAGGTCTTCTCTTCTTCTTTTAGTGCTTAGGATCTAGCCTTCAGCTTTTCCTTTCGACTATCTTAGAGGACTAGAATCGGGACCCACCTTTTAGAAACTCAAACCACTTCTAAACTCCCTTCAAACTCCACAAACTTGACTATAGACCCCTAATCACCTAGAGGGTTGAAATCAAATGTGGAAGTTTAAAGGATGAGTTCCTATAGGACTCTTTGGCCTTAGGATCGCCTGCGGCGGCCCGGTCCGGTGAAGGGGCCGACTTACACACACACTACACTTACACACTACACCTATACACTACACTTTCACACACTTCCTAAAAAACACACCCATACCCAACTTGACCTCCTGACTCATGTAGGTGATTCACATGGATAGTCCTTAACCCCTAAGCCCTTGGCTAAGAGGGTTAGGAACAACATAGTGAATGCCTCAAATGAGTCCCTTCATGGCTCATATGTGCTTGATATGGCTTCATGGATCAATCAAAATGATTTCATTCCACTTACATCCACCCAATCTTCAATTTCCCAAATTTTCAATTTTTGACCCCCGGGACCCTACACCCGCTTAGCTTTACCCAAAACTCTCGAAATTACCCAAATTTTCGCAAAATTTCCAAATTACCCAAAATCCTCCAAAATCATTCCCAAACATTTCCACATCACCCAAATTGATCATCCATACCCAAAAATACCAAAAATTCCAAAGATACCTCCCAATACCCTCCAAATACCCAAAATACCCCTCTTGGCCAAAAAATCCAAAAATTCAGAAAATTCCCAGAAAATTCCAGAAAATCCCAAATATTCCCAATTTCATTTTGTCCAACTATACCATGGGCCAATTTTATCAATTTACCCTACTTTTGTCAAAACCCCCAATTTGACCCATTTTAACCCTAAGTGAACCCAATGTCAAACCAAACCTACCCAATTGACCCAAATTCTGGTCCAATTCAGTTCTAAACTTCAATTCAACATTCCTAATACCAATCTAGACCAAATCCAAGTTCAATTTGATTGACATTTGGATCCAATTTCACTTTTGCCTTAAAGCCCAATTTGGAACCATGACCCAAACTTAACCCAAATTCACCCAATTCAACTCCAATTAACCCCAAATCTTTTCTAAATCTTCCTTAACATTCCCACAAACAAAACACTAACATGATTTGCCCAAAATTTAGACCCAAACCCCACTCAAATTCAACCCAAAGCTAAAAGGTCCTTTTTTGACCTAAACCCAAATCTAACCCAAATGAGCCCAAACCCCAAAATCAAAGCCCAACCAAAGTCAAAACCTCTTTGAAACACTCCCATAAATATTTCTCAACATTAATTTTACATCAATTTCAACCCTAGCCCAACATTGGCCCAAGTTAGCCCAATTTGACCTACATAGGCCCACTTACCAAATAAATCCAAATTCAAACCAATTCAACCCCAAATCACACCAAATTGACTCCAAGCCCTTCATAGTAACATCCCTAAACCAATTATAACACTTATTTGACAAGGTCCTTCACAAAATCTTCACCCAAATGCCCATCCTAAAATCAAAAAGCCCATTCCCCTTAAACTTTCCTAAAAAGCCCACCTCCTTCAAATTCAAAAGCCCAAATTCATCTAAAGCCCACATGGCACTTCCCCTCATCATCCATTTAATCAAAATTGCCCCTAAGTTTCAGAGTCATCAATTAAACAATTCTAAATCAAGCCCCATACAAATTCCCATCAAAATATCAAAATTTTCTTAAATCCCTTTTTAGGAAATTGACCCAAGCTTTTCCCAAGCCAAATGGAGCCAAGGGTGAGCCATTCACAAGCCATATGGAGCCATGAAAGTTTGGCATGTGACCATGCCATTAATGGTAGAAGGAGGGGCTCCTTTTCTAATCTTTCATTAAGCTTTTTAACCTTATCCATGACACACTCTAAACCATGTTTAGCCACCTCATCATGGATAGGAGACCACACCATTCTCTCTCGGCCGACCCAACCGATCCTCTCAGCCCAAAATCGAAGCCATGGGAGCTGCACCCAACCCAAACCAATGGGTCGACCAAATTGAAGCCAAAATGACCCCTTCTCCATTCCATTTTAATTCAAAGCCTTTACACATGTCAAACTCCAATTGACTTCACCAACTTCAAGCCCCGGACTCCCCGACCCCGAAGGTGACCCATGCTCACGGCCGCCCGCCCGGATCCCCGGAAAACACCATGGCCGAGACCTCGGGAGGAGCCAAACTTTGGAATTCCACCTCGCCGAGCCGCCCCATGCCCAATGGCCACCATGGTTGTTCTTCCCATGACTAGAAGCAGCCGATCCCAACCCTCGCCATCTCCTCGGGAGGCTCTCCAGCCACCTCTATTTAAACCCGACCCCCTCACGGCCATGAGGGGAGAGTTGCACAAACCTTGCCGAAACTCTGCCAAAATTGTTTCAAACCCTTCTCCACCCTTAGAGCAGTTGATCCCCAGTGTCAATTTGCCCTAATCCCCACTGACAAAACCCAATTTCTCAACCGAAATTCCACCCAAAACCGAGACACTTCTCCACAGTGAGCCAATCCCCAAATTGATTGGTTCTACACCTTCACCGTACCAAGGAAGGTGTCCACCAAAGCAAAAGCCCCATCTCCAAGCTTCCTAGCTTGCTCCAACCTCCAAGCTTAGGATCGGCCGTGGTCGAAATCCAACTCTAGACAATTCACTGCACTCAGGAGACTTCATCCGGAGCTCGCTAGGATCCAATCGAAGGTGCAACAACTCTCGCATTGAAGCCACACTTCTCTGAGCAAAGGTATGAGCTAATTCTTCATCCCGAGCTTCTGGAGATTCTCCATTTCAAATGCTTTAATTTTAATGCATGATAACCGTATAGATGTGTTCGTCTCTTCAAGACGAATCCATAGAGCATAAGAACATGAAAATCCATTGAGTATCGAGTGAGATATTAGGGATTTAGTGTGGACGGCTCTCGGGTGAGGACACTTGGGACGATGAACGGATGCCGTCCATTTAATACACGCGCGGACAGACGGCCAGGATCGCATCGGATCAGAAGGCGGAACGATACAGCGGGCCCCGGGAGCGCTGAGTCAGATGGCGGCGTCGAATGGGAGCGCGCCACGCGGCGTTTCGGAGCTGCCGAGGTTGACGCGGCGCCGCGTGGATAAATAGAAAATTAGGGATTTTTTTCTGATTTATTTAATTCCCTAAACTTCAAAATTCATAACTTTGTGTAGAAAAATCAGAAAAATAAAATAAAAATACCCTCTTGCTCAGTGAACAGATGAGGATAATGTGGAAAAGAAATCATTTAATTTCATTAAGTATTTTATTTTTTATAATTTATTTACTCTATGCATACATTTAATTCTCCATGCATGTGTACAATTCACCATGGCATGAGACCATAGTGGCTTTTGAAGCCTTCCGAATTTGGGAACATTCCCCGAATTTTCCAAAGTCGAGGCCATCCCTATGAAGAGTTATTGATTTTTCAAATTCATGTTACCGTTTTGAGTATTTTAATTCCAATAAATAGCATGTTGTGAAATAAATTCTAGGAAAATTTGATGATGTTCCTTATGACCAGAGAACCCTAGGAAAAATAGGTTTTGAGTTAGTTCATTTAAAACAACCCTAATCGGCTTAAACACTCAAAATATGTCTCTAATTAATTAGAGCTAACCATACATCAAATTGACTTGAAATCAATTCTCCACTGACCTTTAGGATCAGAGGAACCCACCATAAAAATTTGAGGTCAATTGGACTCGGTTAGCCCTACTAATTGGGTCGATTAAGCCATTTAGCCATTTTAAACTTTAAAAATTCATAACTTTCAAAATATCTTTCAAAAATTCACCAAATTGGTTTTGGAGCCTCTCTGATATCAGGGGAATTTAAGAAAATTAAAATTTCAATTTTCTAAAAGAGTTGATTTTTAATATTATTTTAATATTTTTAATAATTAAAAAATAATAAAAATCACAAAAATAATAAAATTCACCAAAATGTCACATTTTGAATTTTAATCACTTAGGAACAAACCCCATATTTTTCTTAGGTCTATTTAGTGAGATATTGAATTTTAAAGCTCTAGGGTAATTTTAAAATTAAAAAAATGTATTTTCTTGCATTTTCACTAAAATAATTATAATAAATCATAGAAAAATCAGAAAATTGTAAAATTTGCTTCTCTGATTTCCTTGATATCAGAGAGATTTTTCAAAAATATAAAATTCATTTTTCAACTTTTATTTTTTTTTTAAATTAATTAACACTCCAAAACTTAAAATAATTATAATAAAAATAATATAATTCAAAAAATCATCAAAATTGGTCCAAGTGGTCCTCTGGTCATTAGGAATGTCCCCTAATTTTCTTAAGGACAGAAACTTTCCCTTGGTCATGTTATTAAATTTTCCTCGAAAATCTCTATTTTCTACCAAAAATAATTATATAAATAAATTAAATACAGAAAAATCACATTTTCTCCTCTCATGTCTTTATTGACATATGAGTGAAGTCACATGAAAATTTCAAGTTCATTTGAGTTCAATTTAGTGAGTTATGAAATTATTAAGCTTAAAGGGTAAAAATGGTAATTAAAAATCTTAATCCTTAATTAAAACTTTAGGTTTAATAAAAATTAACAAGTAAAATATTTGATCCTAATCTGATTTGGATGATTGAAATTTAAATAATTAAAGGGTATAAACCCATTAAGCAATTTAAAATGATTAAACCTTAATTAAATAATTGATTAAATTTGGAAGAATAATAAAATTGGAATTATTAAAATAGGGATATTATTAGGAAGAGATTTGTTCTTTAATTTAAAAATCCCTAAATTAATCATTTCATTAATATTTAATTCTTAATTAAAATGATAACTCAAATTCAAAACATTAAAAGACTTAATCATTAAACTAAAATTAAATTATTAAACTCTTTTAAAAATTTCAATTAAAATTAAAAAATAAAATTAAATTAAAAATTAAATTAAATTAAGTAAATTAAATTGGATTAAGTTAAATTAAATTAAATTAAAATTAAAAGTTGAATTAAATTAAAGATTAAATTAAATTAAATTAAATAAAAAAATCAAATTAAATTGAATGAATAAATTAAATTAAATTAAATTAAATAAATAAAACCAAATTAAATTAAGTTAAACCAAATTAAAAATTAAATTAAATTAAATTAAATCAAATTAAATTAAATTAAATTAAATTAAATCAAATTAAATTAAAACTAAATCAAATCAAATTAATTTAATGTAACATCAAATCAAACTAAATTGAGTTAAATTGAATTAAATTAAATTAAAACTCAATTAAGTTAAATTAAATTAAATTAAGTTGAATTAAATATAACATCACCAAAGACATAAAGAATTCAAAATAAATCTAAAATAACTTGAACACTATTCCAAATTTAAACCCATTAATAGAAATTAAACTAAATCACAAATCATTCGAACACCAATTTACTCTCAAAAGCTTTAGTTATCATAACTCCTAAACGTAACATTAAATGAAATGTTACTTCATTTATAGGATATTCAAATGTCCTAGTTCACCGAGCAAGTTAACAAAACTCGAATCCCTGGACGATTAATTCATTTATATAATTAAACCCATTTGGACTTAAAACAATCCTAGAAATATCGAAAAGATGTTTAAGATTATTCTTAAGCACTTCCTCAATATGATAGGACATTTATAAGAACAATCGGACTTAATTGTTCTTCGATGAAGAAAATCGTCCTCAAACCAAAATACAAAGACCTAGACGTCATAGGAAATGACTAGCTATAGTGATTAGGAATTTGGTAGAAAACCATAACCCTTCCCTTAGCCTTTACCTAGGAACTTGTTTAAGTATTCTAATTGTGTTTTAAGTGCAACTTGGGATGACGGGAAGACCCTCCAGTGTTCGCTTTTATTTTATTGCAATTTACTTTCCCCGCAATTTACTTTCTTGCAATTTATTTAATCGCATCGCACTTACTTTTTCTTGCAAGATAAACAACCGTTGCATGAAAACCCACACCTTTAGGATAATCCCTAAAACCGAAACCAAAACTAAGTTAAAAGTCATCGCAAGATAAAATTCACCGCCACAACATTTAAAAATATAAAACAACTCAAAATTTAATAACAAACAGTAACACAAAACTACAATTACAATTAAATTAAAACGTCCTGTTGGATGATCGGGAATACCTCGGATGATGTAACCTACGTGTTGCTAACCGGATTTCCCACGGTCTAAATGAAAGTGTGGAACTCATTCGACTGAGTTTAGCAAATTCATCCGGACTAAGTGAATCCGATAAAAATAATGATGCCGAAGGATGGAACCGCTGGATCTTAACCGGTGTCGTTATAATCAACTTTAAGATTTGTTTTAATTAAAACGTAAAAAACACTCGGAAATTAAGACTTCTCTAAACCAAAACACTTTTCTCATCCCCCGATTTATGACTTCTAAAACTAAACCTCCGCAACAACAAGGAGCTCTGAGCATGGTGGGCAGCACGGCCATCGTCGTCAAGAAAACTCGAATCTACATCAAGCAAAACTTTCCTAGAATTAAATAACAAAGCCATAGTGACTTCGAGGTAGTTCGCCTAGTGCAACATAAATCCTCAACTCCTCGTTAGGCACTCGCATTGCAAATTAAGCCCTAACCGGTCTTAGGATTCCGAGGTAGTCGTCCGTACGACAATAAAACCTCACATCTTCGAGGCTATTTGTTTGATTTTATCATACAAATATAAGCCCTAATTAATTAAAGTCAGCAAGATCAAAACATTTAAATAAATATTAGGACTTTTCTAAACTCAAGCCAAACAATAGGATAGTCGGAAATTACCGAAGTTCGCTTCGAACCCGTGATTTCTCATACTTTTCTTCCTTTGGATTCCCAAAACAAAATGTTCCAAATTTGATCCATTCCCCGTCGAAATTCCAAAATTCAATCCCTCGATAACTTAAACTTTCAAATCCTTCGAGAGCGTAATTATCGATTATTATCGAGAGTTTTCTTAGGTGATTCCCATCACTTAAGATGTAATTAACTATATGGGCTTGCCCTTATAGGAAATTTTAAAGAACCTGTGTAATATAAACCCCGTTTAATGCTTTCATATTAAGCAGTGGAATTTGTCGGCTTATAAAATTGGTTCGCGTGACCAAACGGATGTCACAAATCTTCTAGTTTATTTAATCGAGCCCCACCGTCGAGCGTGTGTCTATCCTTAGTGGATAGATACACGGTTCATGGTGCGGTGCTCGTTTATATAAACTATTTGGGATGTGAGATCGATTTAATCTCATATCTTAAAACCTTCAAATTTAAAATTATTTTCAAAATCAAATACTACTTTTCTAAATTGTTTATTTAAATTAAATTAAAAAATTCACCGACAACTTCTGTTAGGCGACCCCTTTTCAAAATAAAACACACAACCTGAAAATAAGCCCTACAATAATCAAGTTCATAAACTAAAACATTAATATTAAAATTAAAAAAAAACAAACAATCACAACATCAGAGTCTATAACTAAACAAATAAACATAACATCTAATCTTCTGCATCAAAGTCCCAAACTATATTGTCGTTTCCTTGATCAGTGGGTGGAGTAGGATGGTAATGAGTATATCGGGGGCACTCAGAAAATACAACATTGAGCTCTCCTCTCCTATAACGATTCTCGGCATCATAATAGGCTATCTCATACTCGTATGTCTCCGGAGAAACTCACTCTCATAATCATGTCTCTCTCTAAGCCTCCAATTCTTCGATCAATATGCTCCAGTTTTTCTTCTATTTTCTCAAAACTCTTCCGCTGTAAAGTCATCTCATTCATCAAATCCTGAAGGGTAGGAGTACTATAAGAAGGAAGGTCATAACTGGTAGAGGGAATATCTCTACTCGAAGAAGGTACATAGCTCCTAGTCCCAGATCTCCATCCTTCGTGGGATTCATATTTCTTAATGTTAGCTGGAGTAATGGGTTTCATAGGCTCCACCCATTCCTCATCATCTCTTACCTCTACCCCAGATAATTGCCAGAGTGCATAAATCGGACTGTGGTGTCCTAGTCCTCCTCCACTTTCACTTCTTGCAGTCGGCTAATATATTCTTATAAATTATACTTCCCACATTAATACTTCTTTGGTTTTGAATACGTAAATTCGTAACCGTTTCATCTCTTGTTACCTCACTATGATGGTAAGTGGGTAACAAGGTAGAATAAATAAAATAGTGTCAGGCTTTAAATGATGCATTCAACATTGAGAGAGAGAAGTTTGCCCTTTCACGATGCTAAAGCTTCCAAACTCCTTTCCCGTCAGTGAGAAAGTTGATCACTTATTCCAGTGATCCTTCCATAATTCCAAAGGTATCGTACTCACTGGTGTATACATCTCGTACTTCATAAAATGAATTAATCCTTACAAAGATCGAAATCTACCAAAAATCCTCTCACTTGATTGGTGCATCTTCGATCGCGAGTTAGGTTGGCATAGTAACTCTTTTACTACTTCCACAACGGCTCTGTTGGTTATGTAACAGAAGTTTTCTCATCCTCTTTCTTTAATTATTCGCTCTATTTCACCTCCAGGATTTTTGAAAACTCGATCCTGAATGCATTTTTTGGTTTGAATATTGTCAAAATATCTTGATTGTGCCCTTGCATTCACAAAACGAGTTTCATCGTAATCCATTCTTCTCTTTTGACGTGGAGCCATTTTTCGATCTGTGAAATTCACAAAAATCTTAACTACACTTCTAAATATTACTAAGATGGCTTCCAATAGTTACTAAAATCAATCTAAATCAATGTAGAAGAAATTTTCAGAAAATTCCTCAATGTAGAAGAAATTCATGGTGAAAATAAAAAATTTTTACATAGGAGTGAAGCTCTTATCAAGGGAAGATGAAATCCGGTGTCAAAATGAGTTGAAATCGCTTCAAATCCAAGATTCCACAAGTCCTAGGTCGGTTTTTCGAAGTTTTGAGGAAGGGGATGTTGAATAGTGTCGGTTGACCGGTCAAAATATAGTATATTTCGCGATCTCGCTGTCAGAAAAAAATTGCTCGCCGTCGGCGAGCTAATTAATTCACCAAGGCCAAAGTTTCGGGAAAATCTTCCCATCAGCGGGATCGTTTTAGCTGTCAACGGACTTTTCCTCACCGTCGACGGGATTTTCTCGCTGTCGGCGGGGTTTCCAAATTTTTAATATTTTTAATATTTATAATGTTTTCAATCTAGATTAAGCCTTGTTCATTGTTCCGCTCACTTAATTTGATATATGTATTATTATTATTTTTTTAAGATTAGATACTATATTAACACATTAATTCACACAACACAAACATTATAGCTTTATAAATGAAATCCATGAACTTACAAACTTCAAATACCACATCTCTAACAATTGACTTATCAAATTAACCCAAACACATCTAACTCAGCATTGCAATCACCACAACACTCTCAATGCTGAGACTACACAAACAACATACAATCTCATATAAACTGAGATTATCTACGTAAAGTTCAAATTATATCAAAAACTAAATTCAAATCAAGACACATACATATAATATGAATAGAAATTTCTGCTACTTATCGGAATCTGAACTGATCACTTCTCTGATGTTTCCAGTAGAACACAGGTGTACAAACAAATTGTAGAAAGGCCTGAAAGGAAATTCTGCGGTAGAATCTTCTTCAATCCACACTTTCTGTCTCAATAGTCATATAAAACTTGCCTCCAATAGGTCAATAACTGACCAAAAAGTCAATTTTGGTCAAAATAGTTAAATTTTGACCTAATGACGAATTATTGACCCAATAATTTAATCTCTAACCAATATGTCAAATTTCGTCATAATGGTCAATCCTTGACCCAATGACTAACCCATTGACCCAATAGGACTTTGGTCAAAATGGTCAATCTTTGACGCAATGACCAACCTACTGACTCAATAGATCAACTTTTGACCAAAAAGTCAATTTTGGTCAAAATAGTCAATTTTTGAACTAATGACCAATTATTGACCAAATAAACAAATTTGTAATCAAAACATCAACTTTGGTCAAAATGATCAATCCTTGACCTAATGGCTAACCCATTGACCCAATAAGTCAACTTTATACCAAAAAGTCAACTTTAGTCAAAATGGTCAATCCTTGACCAAATGACCAACCCGTTGACCCAATAGGTCAACTTTTGACCAAAAAGTCAACTTTAGTTAAAATGGTCAATCCTTGACCCAATGACCAACCCATTGATCCAATAGGTCATTTTTTGACCTAATGACCACCTAGTTGAACCTGTAGGTCAGCTTTTGACCAAAATGTCAAGTTTTGTCAAATTTGTCAATTTCTGATCCAATGACCAACCATTGACCCAATATGTCAACTTTTGACAAAAAAAAGAAATTTAGTCAAAATAATCAATCCTTAACCCAATGACTAACCCATTGATCTTATAGGTCAACCTCTGACCAAAAAGTCAATTTTGGTCTAAATTTTCAATTTTTGACCTAGTTACCACCCCATTGATCTAATAGGTCAACTTTTGATCAAAAAGTCAACTTTTGTTAAAATGGTCAATTTTTTACCCAATGACCAACCCATTGATCCAATAGGTCATCTTTTGACAAAAAAAGTCAACCTTGGTCAAAATGTTCAATCCTTGACCCAATGACCAACTCATTGACCCAATAGGTCAACTTTTGACCAAACTGTCAATTTTGGTCAAAAGAGTCAATTTTTTATCTAATGGCCAGCCAATTACCCAGTAGGTCAACACTTGACCAAAAAGTTAACTTTGATAAAAATTATCAATTTCTGAGCCGAAGACCAACCCATTGACCAAATAGGTCAACTTTTGACCAAAAAATCAATTTTGGTCAAAAGGTGACCCAATGGGTCAATGGGGTTGTCATTGGTCGTAAATCGACCAAAAAATTAATTTTGGTCAAATTAGTGAATTTTTAGCCTAATGACCAATTATTTACTCAATAAGTCAATTTCTGACCAAAAAGTCAACTTTGATCAAATAGGTTAACTTTTGATCAAAAAGTCAACATTGGTTAAAATGGTCAATCCTTGACTCAATGACCAACCCATTAACACAATGGGTCAACTTTTGACCAAAAATTCAACTTTGGTCAAAATACTTAATCCTTGACCCAATGACAAACCCAATGACCCAATATGTCAATTTTTGAACAAAAAGCCAATTTTTGACCAATTGAGCACTCATTGACCCAATAGGTCAACTTTTGACTGAAAAGTCAACTTTGGTCAAAATTATCAATTTCAGGTACAATAACAAACCCATTGATCCAGTAGGTCAACTTTTGACAAAAAAGTCAAATTTGGTCAAAATGGTCAATCCTTGACCCAATGACCAACCCATTGATTCAATAGGTTAACTTTTGACCAAAAAGTAAATTTTGGTCAATGTTTTCAATTTTTGACCTAATGACCACCCCATTGATCCAAAAGGTCATTTTTGACCTAATGACCACCACATTGACCACCTAGTTGACCATGTAGGTCAACTTTAACCAAAAAATCAAGTTTTGTCAAACTTGTCAATTTCTGACCCAATGACCAACCATTGACCCAATAGGTCAACTTTTGATAAAAAAGTGAAATTTAGTCAAAAAAGTCAATCCTTAACCCAATGACCAACCCATTGATCTCATAGGTCAACTTCTGACCAAAAAGTCAATTTTGGTCTAAATTTTCAATTTTTGACCTATTTACCACCACATTGATCCAATAAGTCAACTTTTGAACAAAAAGTCAACTTTAGTTAAACTGTTTAATTTTGGACCTAATGACCAACCCATTGACCTAATAGGTCATCTTTTGACAAAAAAAGTCAACCTTTGTCAAAATGTTCAATCCTTGACCCAATGACCAACCCATTGACCCAATATGTTAACTTTTGACCAAACTGTCAATTTGGTCAAAAGAGTCAATTTTTGATATAATGGCCACCCAATTAACCTAGTAGGTCAACAATTGACAAAAAAGTCAACTTTGGTAAAAATTCTCAATTTCTGATCCAATGACAAACCTATTGACCAAATAGGTCAACTTTTGACCAAAAAGTCAACATTGGTCAAAATGATCAATTTTTAAGCCAAAGACAACCCCGTTGACCCATTGGGTCACCTTTTGACCAAAAAATCAATTTTGGTCAAAATAGTGAATTTTTAGCCTAATTACCAATTTTTTATTCAATAAGTTAAACTCTGACCAAAAAGTCATCTTCGGTCAATTGGTCAATCCTTGACACAATGACCAACCCATTGACCCAATAGGTCAACTTTTGACCAAAAAGTAAACTTTGGTCAAAATGGTTAATCCTTGACCCAATGACTAACTCATTAACCCAATATGTCAACTTTTGAACGAAAAGTTAATTTTGGTAAAAATAGTCAATTTTTGACCAATTGAGCACCCATTGACCCAATAGGTCAACTTTTGACCAAAAAGTAAACTTTGGTCAAAATTATCAATTTCTGATCTAATAACAAACCCATTGATCCAGTAGGTCAACTTTTGACCAAAAAGTTAACTTTGGTCAATATGGTCAATTCTTGTCCCAATGACCAACTCATTGACCCAATAGGTCAACTTTTGAATAAAAAATAAATTTTGGTCAAAATAGTTAATTTTTTACCTCATGACCACCTAATTGGCCCAATATGTCAACTTTTGACCAAAAAGTCAACTTTGGTCAAAATGGTCAATTTTTGACCCAATGACCAACCCATTGACCCAACATGTCAACTTTTGACCAAAAAGACAACTTTGGTCAAAATGGTCAATCCTTAACCCAATGACCAATCCATGACCCAATAGGTCAAGTTTTAACCAAAAAGTCAATTTTGATCGAAAAAGTCAATTTTTGACTTAATTACCAATTATTGACCCAAAAAGTCAATCTCTGACCAAAAATTCAAATTTAGTTAAAATTGTCAATAATTGACCCAATGACTAATCCATTGAACCAATAGGTGAACTTTTGACAAAAAAGTCAAATTTGGTCAAAATGGTCAATCCTTGACCCAATGACCAACCCATTAACCCAATAGGTCACCTTTTTGACCAAAAAGTAAATTTTGGTCAAAATTTTCAATTTTTGACCTAATGACCACCCCATTGACCGAATAGTTCTACTTTTGACCAAAAAGTTAACTTTGGTTAAAATGATCAATCCTTGACTTAATAACCAACCCATCGACCCAATAGGTAACCAAAAAGTTAATTTTGGTTAAAAAAGTTAATTTTTGACCTAATGACCAATTATTAACCGAAGAAGTCAATCTCTGAGCAAAAATTTAACTTTTGTGAAAGTGGTCAATCATTGACCCAAAGACCAATCCAAAGAACAAATAAGCAACTTTTAACAAAAAAAAAGTCAAATTTGGTCAAAATGGTTAATCCTTGACCCAATGACTAACACATTGACCCAATAGGTCAACTTTTGATAAAAAGATAGATTTTTGTCAAAATTTTCAAATTTTGACCTAATGACCACCCCATTGACCCAATAGGTCAACTTTTGACCAAAAAATTAACTCTGGTGAAAATCGTCAATCCTAGACTCAATGACCAACCTATTGACCCAATAGGTCAACTTTTGACCAAAAAGTCAAGTTTAGTTAAAATGGTCAATTTATGACCCAATGACCAACCCATTGACCTAATAGGTCAACTTTTGACCAAAAAGTCAACTTTGGTCAAAATGGTCAATTTTTAACACAATGACACCTCAATGACCAAATGGGTCAACTTTTGATCAAAAATTCAATTTTGGTCAAAATAATCAATTTTTTACCGAATGACTAATTATTGGCCTAATAAGACAAACTCTGACCAAAAGTTAACTTTGGTTAAAATGGTCAATCCTTGACCCAATGACTAACCCA
Organism: Papilionanthe hookeriana x Papilionanthe teres; assembly: GCA_022702705.1. NCBI lineage: Eukaryota > Viridiplantae > Streptophyta > Magnoliopsida > Asparagales > Orchidaceae > Papilionanthe > Papilionanthe hookeriana x Papilionanthe teres. The sequence goes on from CM040427.1 coordinate 159,553,598, forward strand.
TTGACCCAATAGGTCAACTTTTAACCAAAAAGTCAACTTTAATCAAAATGGTCAATCCTTAACCCTATGACCAAGGCATTGACCCAATAGGTCAACTTTTGACAAAAAGTCAACTTTAGTCAAAATGGTCAATCCTTGACCCAATGACCATCCCATTGACCCAATAGTTAAACTTTTGATCAAAAAATTAATTTTGGTCAAAATAATCAATTTTTTACCTAATGACTACCCAATTGAATTAATAGGTTAACTTTCAACCAAAAAATCAACTTTGATCAAAATGGTCAATTTCTGACCCAATGACCATCCATTGACTCAATAGGTCAACTTTTGACAAAAAAGTCAAATTTGGTCAAAATGGTTAATCCTTGACCTAATGACCAACCCATTGACCTTATAGGTCAACTTTTGACGAGAATGTCAATTTTGGTCTAAATTTTTAATTTTTAACCTAATGATCACCCCATAGACCCAATATGTCAACTTTTGACCAAAAAGTCAACTTTGGTTAAAATGGTCACTTTTTGACCCAATGACCAACCCATTGACTCAATAGGTCAACTTTTTACAAAAAGGTCAACCTTATTCAAAATGTTCAATCCTTGGCCCTAAGACCAACCCATTGACCCAGTAGGCCATCTTTTGACCATAAAGTAAATTTTGGTAAAAATTGTCAATTTCTGACCCAATGATCCAATATGATAACTTTTGACCAAAAAGTCAACTTTGGTCAAAATGGTCAATCCATGACCCAATGACCAACCTATTGACCCAATAGGTCAACTTTTGACCAATAAGTCAACTTTGGTTAAAATGGTCACTTTTTGACCCAATGACCAACCCATTGACCCAATAGGTCAACTTTTGACAAAAAGGTCAACCTTAGTCAAAATGTTCAATCCTTTACCCTATGACCAACCCATTGACCTAGTAGACCAACTTTTGACCAAAAAGTCAATTTTGGTCAAAATAGTCAATTTTTGACCAAATGACTACCCAATTAACCCAGTAGGTCAACATTTGACCAAAAAGTTAACTTTGGTTAAAATTATTAATTTGTGACCCAATGACCTAATAGGTCAACTTTTGACCAAAAAGTCAATTTTGGTCAAAATGGTCAATCCTTGACCCAATGACAAACCCATTGACCTAATAGGTCGACTTTTGACCAAAAGGTCAACTTTGGACAAAAAGGTCAATTTCTAACCCAATGACTACCCCTTTGACCCTTTGGGTCACCTTTTGACCAAAACTTTAATTATGGTCAAAATAGTCAATTTATAACCTAATGACCAATTTTTGACTCAATAAGTTAATCTGACCAAAAAGTCAACTTTGGTCAAAATCGTCAATCAGTGACCTAATGACCGAATAGGTCAACTTTTGAACAAAAAGTTAATTTTGGTCGAAATAGTTAATTTTTGACCAATTGACCACCCATTGATCAAGTAGGTCAACTTTTAACCAAAAAGTCAACTTTGGTCAAAATGGTCAATTCTTGACCAAATAACAAACTCATTAACCCAATAAGTCAACTTTTGAAAAATGTCAATTTTGGTCGAAATAACCAATTTTTGACCAAATGACCAATTATTGACCCAATATGTCAATCACTGACCAAAAAGTCAACTTTGGACAAAATGGTCAATCCTTGACCTAATGACCATCTCATTGACCCAATAGGTCAACTTTTGATAAAAAAGTCAACTTGGTCAAAATGGTAAATCTTGACCCAATGACCAACCCACTGACCCAATAGATCAACTTTTGATCATAAAGTTAATTTTGGTCAAAATTGTTAATTTTTGACCTAATAACCAATTATTGACCCAATAAGCAAATCTCTGACTAAAACGTCAACTTTGGTCAAAATGGTCAATCCTTGACCCAATGACCAACCCAGTGACCCAATAGGTCAACTTTTGAACAAAAAGCTAATCTTGGTCAAAATAATTAATTTTTGATCTAATGACCACCCATTGACCCAATAGGTCAACTTTTGACCAAAAAGTCAACTTTAGTCAAAATGGTCAATTTCTGACCCAGTGAAAAACCCATTGATCCAGTAGGTCAACTTTTGACCAAAAAGTAAACTTTGGTCAAAATGGTCATTTATTGACCCTAATGACCAACTCATTGACCCAATAGGTCAACTTTTGAACAAAAAGTCAATTTTGGTCAATGTAGCTAATTTTTGACCTAATGACCAGTTATTGACCCAATAAGTCAATCTCTGACCAAAAAATGTACTTTGGTCAAAATTGTCAATTTTTGACCAAATGAAAAACTCATTTACAGAATAGGTCAACTTTTGACCAAAAAGTCAACTTTGGTCATATTGGTCAATCCTTGACCATATGACTAACCCATTGATCCAATATGTTAATATTTGACGAAAAAGTCAATTTTGGTCAAAATAGTCAATTTTTTACCTAATGATGAATTATTGACCCTATAAGTCAATCTCTGACCAAAATGTCAACTTTCATCATAATGGTCATTCCTTGACCCAATGACCAACCCATTGACCCAATAGGTCAACTTTTGAGCAAAAAGTTAACTTTGGTCAAAATGGCCAATCCTTGACGCAATGACCAGCCCACTGACCAAATAGATCAACTTTTGACCAAAAAGTAAATTTTGGTCAAAATAGTCATTTGACCTAATGACTAATTATTGACCCAATAAACCAATTTGTAACCAAAACGTCAACTTTGATCAAAATGGTCAACCCTTAACCCAATAGGTCAACTTTTGACAAAAAAACAACTTTGATCAAAATGGTCAATTCTTGACCCAATGATCAGCCCATTGAACCAATACGTCAACTTTTGACCGAATAGTCAACTGTAGTCAAAATGGTCAATCTTTGACCCAATAACGAATTAATTGACCTTATAGACTAACTTTTATCCAAAAAGTCAATTTTAGTCAAAATAGTCAACTTTTGACTTAATGAACACACATTGACCCACTAGGTCAACTTTTCACCAAAAAGTCAACTTTGCTTAAAATGGTCAATTTCTGACCAAATGACCAACCCATTGACACAATAGGTCAACTTTTGACCAAAAAGTGAACTTTGGTCAAAATGGTCGATTCTTGACCTAATGACCAACTCATTGACCTGATAGGACAACTTTTGAACTAGAAGTCAATTTTGGTCAAAATAGTGAATTTTTGACCTAATGACCAATTATTGACCTAATAAGTCAGTCTTTGACCAAAAAGTCAATTTTTGTCATAATAGTCAATTCTTGACCCAATGACCAAAAAAATTGACCGAATAGGTCAACTTTTGACCAAAAAGTCAACTATGGTCAAAATATTCAATCCTTGACCTGATGGCCAACCCATTAACCCAATTGGTCAAGTTTTGACCAAAAAGTCAACCTTGCTCAAAATAGTAAATCCTTGACCCAATGACCAACCTGCTGACCTAATAGATCAACTTTTGACAAAAAGTTGATTTTGGTCAAAATAGTCAATTTTCAACCTAATGATTAATTATTGACCCAATAAGCCAATCTCTGACCTAAACATCAACTTTAGTCTAAAGGGTTAATCCTTGACCCAATGATCAAACCATTGACCCAATAGGTCAACTTTATACCAAAAATCAACTTTGGTCATAATGGTCAATCCTTGATCCAATGACCAACCCATTGACCCAATATGTCAACTTTTGACTAAAAAGTCAATTTTGGTTGATATATTCAATTTTTGTCCTAATGACCATCCCATTGACCTAATGGGTTAACTTTTGACCAAAAAGTCAACTTTGGTCAAAATGGTCATATTCTAACCCAATGACCAAGCCATTGACCCAATAGGTATGTTTTTGACCAAAATGTTAACTTTGGTTAAAATAGACAATCCTTGACGCAATGACTAACCCATTTACCAGTAGGTTAACTGTTGGCCAAAAAGTTAATTTTGGTCAAAATAGTTAATTTTTGATCTAATGACCAATTATTGACCCAATAAGTCAATCTCTGACTAAAAAGTCAACTTAGGTCAAAATAGTCGATGCTTGACCCAATGAACAACACACTCACGTAAGCTCTGGGTGTACCCATGTTGAGCTGACCATAAGTAAGACACACCTGTGTGATCCTTAGGAAAAACCTTGTCGGGCTTACCAAAAGGGGGAAAAACCTATACAACCCTTGGAATGCCTTTGTTGCATGGTATGCTTTGATACAATCATGCTCCACCTAGCACAAATGTGCCACTGACATGAGAGAGCTACACACTTGAGCCACTTGTCCTCTTAAAAATGAGAAATTCTTTTTCCCCCTTCATTATTTTTTTAATCTCTACTCTAACATACTCGTATCATCCCTTATTGATCACTCCTACAATTAAAAGAAAGGAGAGGAAGGGGGAAGCTGTTAGGGGAAAAGTTCTAAGAGTTTAAGAGTGGATTCAAGGTGAGATCTAACCTTCCTTCATCACTGCTCCAACGATTGGATCACATTTCTTTTTCTTCTTCTTCTTCTTGTTGTACTTTCCTATTGTTTGTGTTTGGCTCTTCTCTATCTTCTATATTATTTGAGCTTGCTTCATCGTCATCTTCTTCTTCTCCTTCTTTTTCTTCCTCCTCCTCTTTCTCTTCTTCTTCTTCTTCTTATTTTTCTTCTTCTTCTTCTTCTTCTGCTTCTTCTTCTTCTTCTTCTTCTTCTACCCTATTATTTGAGCTTGCATCCTCTTCTTCTTCCTCATCCCTTTTCTTTGAGCAACATCCCTTTTTCCCTTAAGATCCTAATCCCAAGAACTAAGTGGAAGAAGCATATGGCCTTTAATAACAAAATAATTGTTATACTTGAAGAGGAAAATCACTATAAAATTTTCTTCCTATTAAAGAAGTTATTCCTGAAGATAGTGTTTTGTGAACCTAGGGTTCAAGGAGAGACTGTCATGAGAAAATAGGAAAGGTTATGATACACCCCACCTATGTTTGCCCTGGTATCCTGTGAGTTCATTGCTAAAGCAAATAAATTAGTGTATGAGAAAGTATTTGTGATAGAAAAAAATGGGAAGTCATTGATTCTCAAACCATTAATGTTATTCTTGAATTGACCAATGTCCCAAACCATGAATATTCCAATTACTTGGATCCCGACTATTATGAAATTATCAATTGTCTCACTAACTCCACAGCCTAATGAAAATTCATGGATGATAAGATTTTTAATTTTTCTTTTGCTTCCAAGAATAAGGAGTTGAAAGATTAGCTTCATTTCATTTCTAAGTGAATAATGCCCTCCACTTGCCTGACCAATATTATGAAAGATAGAGCCATCCTTAGTTTATTTATATAATAAGGGAGATCAGTTAATGTGGGTAATGTTATTTCTATTTCTATCAAACACTTCATTAACAGGCAGAGCACAGTAGGATTAGACTACCCTAGTTTTATTACTACACTTTGTGTGCTGGTAAGGGATTTTTGGGGAGAAGTGGGAGGAGCACATAAACCTTATAAAACCCTATGAGAGACTATCTACTAATGAGAGAGAAGACAGTTTCTTTAGGCCTACCCATCCCAACTAAGGCCTACTGCAATGTTTAGTGCCATCTTTAATCATTTGGTCACACTAGCGAAGAGCACAACCATCTTTTAGAGGGACTTTTATGATTTACACAAGATATCCCCCCACTTTTTCCAACTCCATCAACATTAAGTTTTTCTACACTAATACTTTATAGCACAGCTGGAGTTATACCTAGAAGGAGTAGAAGAATACTAGCCAAATTCTTGTGAGATTCTCAGCGGCGCCACCATTTGAGGTGTGTAATGATGAGGTTAAACCCATAGAGGAGGATCAGGAGGATGAAGAGTAGATACATGAGCTATCTTGATTTATAGGTAGTGATTTATGATGTGTACCTTTATTTCTTTTTTTCCTTGGGATATGTTCATAATGATTTAGGGATTCTCATGTCATGGTTTAATGTTCCTTGGTATTTGTGCTTTAAGACTATGTTTTGCACTTTTTATCTTTATGTGATTCTCCCATGTCTAAGATTATTATATATTTTTATTGAGATGTGTTTTTATGTTTTATTTTTCTAGAATTGCGTATGTTAATATAGAGGTATACTTTTTTATTTATATAACATGATAAAGTGTTGTGATATTATAACATGATAAAGTGTTGTGATTTTATTGAGATAATCTTTTTGAATTCTTACAATCCTTCTTTTGACATGAACATGATTTAAAATAAGAAATTTTTTTGGGTGGTGGCGGTATATTTCTTAAGGTAATTTACATGCTTAAGCAATAAACTGTTGACCTCACTTTTGTTGAGGTCTAGCATTTCTTTAGAATAGCCTAGGGTCTAGCCATAAGACTCTCTTAGTGACTATCTTAGAAGACTAGTGATGGAACCCTTACCTCACAGAAATTCAAAACACTTCATTGCTTCACATGGAGTTTCAAATTCTTAAAGTTTAACATCTAAGGACCAGGAGGATGAGACCAAGCATAATGAAGCTCAAGAGGAGTTCCCTATATGATGGTCAAGCCTTAGAACTGATCCTAGGAAGTCTGGTCTGGGTCAGACTCACACAAATACTCACACTCACTCTACACTTACACTCACTACCTCACAACTCTAAACCGAACTTCTCACACTTCATCCCCTACTCTTTTGGAAACTCATGTGGGTGGTTCCCTAAACTCTTGGTCCTATGCTAGGGTGTAGCTAGAACCAACACTTGGAGGATCTAAAATGGGATTTCTCTTGGTCCATGGCTCAATTAACTTGAAATTCTCATTTAACCCCAATTCTACAAAAAATTCCAACTTTGACCCCCTGATCCCTAAGACTCCGCCAAATTACCAAATTGCCCTAAACCCTAATTTTGACCAAAATCTTAAAAATGCTCAAATTAGCTAACTTTCTCCAAAAATCATCCCAAAATTTCTCACCACGCAAAATACCCAAAACATCTGAAATTTTTCAAAATTTTCAAAATACCCAAAATAACCAAAATACCCCTCCAAATTCAAAAAATTCCAAAAATACTCAAAAATTCCAAAATCATCCCAATTGTCCAAGAAATCAATTTAAATCCATACATTAGACCAAACTTGACCAAAGTGAGCAATTTTGTGATCAAAAATCGCAAATTGCCCCTTTAAGCCTAAAATGCCCAAACCACCTATGTCCACCCAATTGATCCCAATCCTCCCTAATTTCAATTCTAAACTCAAATTCACCATGTATAATCTCAATTCAAACCAAATCTAAGCCCAATTTGACCCAATTTCAATCTAAATAAAAAAACCCAAATTTTGGCCATATGAACTAAATTCCCCAAATTGAACTCCTTAGCCAAGCTCATTTCCTCAAAATTGAATTCGAAACCCTTCATAACATTCATAAAAACCAAATTGATCCATCAATTGATCCACATTTGAGCCCAAACCTCGCCCAAATTCAACCCAAGTTAAAATTCCAAAATTTGCCCATAATGTGCCACATGCCCAAATTCCACCAAATTGAATCCCCTAATCCTAAAATTTTCACCCAATTTATGTTGAAAAATCCTCAAGAAATTCCCTTAAACCAAATTTAATAATCAATTAACCCTTAACCCCACTTCAGCTTCCACGTTTAATCTAACAAGCCTAAAATTGACCATAAGACCAAATCAACCAAATTGACCCCCCAAACCAATTCAAAACCACTCCAAATTCTTTCCAAATCCTTCATGGCAATCATACAGACCACATTGAATAATAAATTTGATCCAACCTAAGGTAAAACCCAACTTAGCCCAACATTGACCCAACTTACCCAAATATGAAACCCATGACCTAATGTGACCAAACTTAGCCCAATGTGTGCAAGCCAATCCCACAACAGAAATTATGTGAACCCTAGGGACTGCTCTAGATCCACCTAGCCCAATATAGTGAAGCCATGGACCAAGGGTCCCATAAATTAGGGTATCCCCTTCCTTAAATGGCTAAACCTAAGGCATATTTGCAATAAACCATCAACCACCTAAGCTCACTGTAATTAAAACCCGCTCACCTAATTACCTGACTTATGGCAACCTCCCCTAGCCTGGCTGGCTGACTTAGTTACCAAAGGAGCCCAAGTCGAGAGGGCCTCCCATTCAAATTAAACCCAATTGAAACCAACCAATGTGGCAAGCTCTGATTGGTTGGTGCAATTGTTCAGCACTCCACACAAGCAGCTCAATGCACCCATTGCCAAGCCCTAAGATCCACCAAGCAGCCATGGCTATAAATGGACCTCTTCATAGCCAAGATGGAGAGTGCACTTGATCTTTGCGAAGCCCTGCCAAAATCTCCTTAGAGCTTCTCCAGACCCTCCTGAGTGCAAGCCCATTGTTTTCAGCCATCTAAACCCACTACCCTGAGCAAATTTCTCAGGATAATTCTTTGCTAGAAACATGATAGAATTCACCACCACTCCACACTGCACCAACATCTAATTGCATTCACCCACACCATCACCAGACAAAGAGAAGAAGATGCCCCATAGAAGCCTCATCACAGAGAGACCCTAACATTGAGTTTGATCTATCCCTCAAAATGAGTTTTATCAAGTTCATACCTGAACCCAAGGAGAGCTCGAGTTGTTTCTTAGAGGAGCTTCACAAGGTCACTACGAAGATGTAGAACTATTCTAGTTGTGGCCTCTACTGTTAGACTAAGGTATAGAGATCTCACTTTAACCCGAGCCTATTTTTGTTTTCCATACATGAATACTGTATTTTAGACCGTATAAACCATATGTATATGTTCTTTTGGACTAGATGAGTCTATATGATCAAACCTAAAGTGATTTAGTTGAGCATAGGCCAAATTCTTAGGGCTAGAAGGTGGATGGCTCATGGGTTGAACCATTTGGGGAAAATGAACCAACATCATCCGATCGCGTGTATATTAGAAGGACGACCGAGATCGTGTCAGATGAAGAGATGGAGCGGAACTGTGGAGCCTAGTTAGCTCTGAGTCAGATGGCAGGGGCCAATAGCGCGGCGATGCTTTTGCATTCAATGTGTACGAGGCTGAAGTGGATAAGTAAGAGTTTAGAGATTCTCTGTATTTATTTAAATCAATTAAATTAGAAAATCCATAACTTGGTGTAAAAAAATTCTAAAAATAAAAGAAAAATACCCACTTGCTAAATGTACAGAGGAGAATAATGTAGAAACGGTTTGGTGTTTATTTTTATGTATATTGTATTATAAATTAATTAAATATAGTATTGCATGATTTAAATATATTTTGGCATAGAAAATTCACCATGACTTAAGATTTAAGGCTTTTGTTCTCTCTATCATGAGGGATATTCCCTGATTTTTCCAAGGTCATGGGAGATCTCTATGAAGAGATCTCTAATTTTCAAGCCAATTACCCCTATTTTCATGAAATAATTATAATAATTACATTAATTAAAAAAATGCAAAGAAAATTTTGGCCGGTTCACTGTGACTAGAGGACAAAAAAAAATATAAACTTGGTTTAGCTCACTAAATATCTCCCTAATTCTAATTAAACCTCTAAAATTAAAGAAAATTAAAATGGATTAAATATAAATGTAATAACTTAATTTTAATTCTCCACTGTGGATTAGGGTCAGTGGAGCTCCTATAAAAAAATTTAAGTTATTTAGAGTTAATTGGATCATTTAATTTGATTTTCTAAATTAAATAACATATTTAGCATTAAAGTAATTGCAATAATTAAAACATAAGTTGGAGAATTATGAAATTGGTTTTGGAAGTTTCTTCTTACCAGAATAACTTAGTAAAAATAAAAGGGTAATAAAAATAAACACTTCGTTTTTAGGCTTATTTTTGAAATTTAAAAATTATTAAGAATTAATAAAATTAATTAAAAATCATTAAAATATTAAAATCCAAAAAAATGTCACATTTGGTCTCATAATCACTTGGGAACCATTAAAATAATTTTCCCTAAGTGAGGATTTTAATTTTAAAAGGGTTAATAATAATTTTTTAAACTTAAAATGAATTTTTCTTAATTTCTGACTAAAATAATTCTAATAATTAAAATATAAATCCTAAAAATATGAACTTTATTCTCTAAGTTTTCTGACCTCAAAGAGATTTATGAAAAAAACTTAATGTTTAATATAAATAAGATTTTATATTTAATTAATACTCTATAAATTAAAATAATTATAATAGTTAAACTAAAATTCAAAAAAATCATGAAAATTGGTCCAAGTGTTCCACTAGTCTAGATGAACCTCTAGTAATTATTTTATGAATAAATATTGTGTTTTGATTAAATTACTAATTTATCTTTGAAAATCATCATTTTGCATGTAAATAATTTTTCAAATTAAATTAAAATTAGAAAAATCACATTTTCTCCTCTAATGTTTTGATTGACCCATAAGTGGTGTAACATAAAATTTTCAAAGTCATTTAAGTTAAATTTAATAAATTATGAGGTGATAGGCCATATAGGGGCAAAATTATAAATAAAGAATTTAAAACTTAATTAATGTTTAGGCCTAATCATGGGGAAATGGGTAATGAATGATAATAATTGACATACTTGGATTATTGAAATACAAGGATTTTAAATGGTAGAAACTAACCTCACCTTTGTCATAGAAAAGATAAATTTTCAATTTTCTATAATTATTTTAAATTGGAAGAAAATGAAAATTAAATGATCCTAAGTCAGGGGTTTCATCCTTGGAAGATAATATCTATCGATCTAAAACTTCTAATCAATAGTTAATGATAATTCAGAATATTGATAAAAACCATGATCACATAAGTTAATGTTTCCCTAAAACAAAATATACACCCATTAAGTCTTAAGAGCTTGGTAGTGAGCTAGGCTTAATCAAACTTGACTAATATGAATTAGAAAAGATGATAAATTTAATTATGAACACATTTGAAACAATACAAGCCTGAATTTAAAATCAAATCGACTAAGCTTATTAATCAAGTTAATTTGCCCTTTAAGAGGCCCTACTCTCATAATTTACAAATAGAATATCAAGTTATAATTACCCCACTTTTTGGGATGATTAGAGTATCAGTTCTTTGAGCATAAGGGTATGCTACAGGATGAATCATTAAGCATCATAGTAAGTTTGAATGAACTAAAGACGTTTCAAAGGATTGTGAGATGTTTGGGACCTAGCCCCTGGGCCTTTTCTCATACTCTTTTGGAAACCTTGGAGGATGATTAGACTTATTATGTCTTGTTTAAGGAGTCATCTATACATTTAAAAGAAGACTCACCAAGTTATGATATTGGATTTGATTAGTACGCTTCAAACCTATTTTCCCTCTTTCTAGCATGCTTCAATTCCCATAAAATTATATGTATATGCATTGCAAGGCTAAACATTCAGGTGAAGGAACAAGAAAAAATGCCAGGTACACTTTTATTTTATAGCACTACAATTTATTTTCTCATCCCTTTTCTGCTCACAAAATTGCATGATAAACAACAAGGTCACCCTTCATGTCAAAACCAAAAATTTTAGGATAGCCACAAAACAAAAATTAAAATTACATCAAAACAAAGATAAAATTCACCACCTCAACAGTCAAAGCATAAAACAACATAAAATTTAATCACAAATAGAACAAAATCGGGTATGACAACTTGTGACTGTTAACGAGAATACCTCAAAGGAGGCAATTAAATTAAAATCAAAAATTAAATTAAAATGTCTCTTTAGATGATCGGGAATGCCTCAAAGGAGGCAACTTGTGACTGTTAACGAGAATTTCCATGGTCTGAATGAATGAACGGAATTTATTTTGTTCAATTTGGTAAATTACCAAAACTATGTGAATCCGAAGAAAATGGTTGTACCCAAATGAGGGAACTGTGGGATCCTAACCGGTGTTGTCATAATCAACTTAAATATTCCTCTAATAAGAGATTACGACATCTCAATTTAAACATTTCTAAAACAAAATACTTCTCTCATCAGCCGCAATTGACACTTCTAAAATTAAACTTCTAAGACGAGGCGCTTGGAGCATACACTGTGGGTGTCACAGCCATCTTCAATAGCAAAACTCATTAAAAATAAATAGCAAGCCATTGGACTTCGAAGTAGTTTGCCTAGTGAAACATAAGCCCTCATTTTATCTCTTTAGACCTTCGCATCTCTTGCGATATAAGTCCTAACTAGTTTTAGGATTTCGAGGTTGTCGTCGGGTATGACATAAATCCTCCTATCTTACAAGATATTCACATGATTGGTATCAAGTGAATGTAAGCCTTAAATAATAAAATTGGTAGGATAAAACATCAAATTAATATCTCAAACTGAAGCCAAGCCATAGGATACTTCGAGAAATCCCTAAGATTCTTTTTGGAGCTGTGTTTTCCCCTAGTTTTTTCTTCCTTTGGATCCTTATAATAACTGTTCCAAACTTGAGCCACTCACCTATTGGATTTCCTACTATCACATTACCTTGAAGAACCTTACCTTTTAAAAATGAAAAAAATATTTCCTGATCTATATAAATAGTTTTCTTATGTGACTTTGATTATCTATGATGTAATTAACTATAGGGGCTTGCCCTTATAGGAAACTTAAAGACCCTATATTAACATAAACCCTATCTAGTTGATTCATTTTAGATGGAGGAAGTTGTCAGTCAACATAAATAGCTTACAGACCAAACGAATGTCATGAATTCTTTAGTTTATTTGATCAAGCCTCACCATCAAGTAATGTATCTATTCTTCGGGATAAATACATGGCTTGTGGTGTAGTGCTCGATTATTTAAACTATTGTTTTTGTGAGATCGATTTGATTTCATATTTTTTAAATTAAAAATGATATTTTTACAAATTAAATATACATATATATATATATATATATATATAATTAAATCTAATCTATTTTAAATCGGGCATTGGGATACTCATTTCAGTGACCGACAATTTTCTGGTGACTCCACTGGGGACTAGTTCTCTCTTCAGTAAGATCAAGAAATAATAGATTCATACATCAGTAATGATTTCATGTCCCACAAGAATTAGATTACAATTCTGTCGTTGACGTACTTTACCCATTTATTTCTCGAAAAAGTACACTTTCCTTGAGTTTCAGGACCGTTTGTTTAACCATCCTTAAAAAGAGGGGTTCAGGAGTCTTTAGGATTTTTCTTGATTTTGTGGGGTCAGACCCCCAATAGGTGTGTTGGTGAAAAGTTTTGTCAGAGCAGTGTGCGTTGTGAAGGGGATCTGGGATAGGGTCTCATACTTCAATTTCTCTTTATGCCTCTCAGGTTTGGTTTTGCTATCGACAAATTAAACCACTTCTTTATTTCAAAATCTTAACCTTCTCTTAACGAATATATGAAAAATCTAAGAAAAAATAAAATACTAAATTTTAAAATCAAATAAAATGAAATTGTACTCAGTTCATAAAATAGCCTTATTCGTAGTGTTTGCAGTATGATTATAAGTTTTTTGGCCTTTGATAACTTTTGAAATGTTTCTTTTAATAGCCACGATGTCGATGCTTACCTTCTCTTGCAACTTTCGCACCTCCCGTGGGGCCCGTCTTGCTACACCAATGATCCAGTTTAGGACCAACTTTAGTGAGTTTGAAGTCGTACTTGGAAAAGCCCCGTTCGTTCAGTGAAAGTTGCTGCCCCTGAAATTCAAGAATTGTCTGCCGAATAAGATCTGAAATCCTACCAGGATTTCCCTTCTGTTAAGAAGATGAAGTTTATTATCGCCCTGGTCAAGTCAGTCACCTCCGTGCCTAGGAGAGTTATTAACCCTACTGCCACTAAATTCATCATTACCGCACTTGCTTCTGGTCTGCCAAGGGGAAGGAAATTTTGTATGAAGAAGATACTGATAATGCCTTACTTACCCCTTCGTTAGTATTTAAGATTGGTTCCAGTTCTAGAGTTCCCCCGCCGACTAGGTCTCAAAGGACGAGGTGCAGCCGCAAGATTCTCAAAGCTGCCAGGGAACAAGATATAAGTCTGCCAGTGATTGATGAGTTTCTTCACCATGAGGAACTCGGCCTATGTAAGAACGCTCCGCTAGTTCGACCCATTATTTGATACTACCAGAGATGAAAGTCTCTACAGAATTGCTTCTACTCTGCCATCACCCTATGGTGGTGATGAGGTGAGGGAGAGGCCCACACCCATAACCCAAGTCTGCATAGTTTTTTAGAAATTAGCTGAGAAGGAAGGATGCTTTGTTGATAAGATCCTTAAGAGAATGGGATGGAAAGTATCCCCGAAAATGAAGAATGAGATTCTAAGAAAAGAAATACCCGATCATTCGTTACAAAAATTGCTTGAAGCACCGTCTGTATGTGTCCCTGCCAGACTCCATTTAAGGAGACGTGTCGGTACTGCTACCACCACTACAAATGCTACTACTGCCACTTTGACACCCGCAATGCGCAAATTAGTCAAGTCTTGGTTGGGTCCATGAGTATGGTCTGCCGATGAATATAAGGAATTTCAGAAGAAGAAGAATAAGAGAGAATTGTTTGCTTCTATGCATGGTTTACAGCCTATGGAGCACACTTCTCCTCACCACTTCGATGTCTACACCGAGACCCTCTGTCTCAAAGCGCCAACTCTTAAGAGGAAAGTGTGGTTACCGATGGTCGTTGAACCAGTACACTCTAAGAAGTCTGCCGATCATAAGATGGATTATGAGTTCGCTATTCTCGTTGCCACTATAGTCGTTGCTTCTGAGTTAGTTGCAGATTGAAGTGATAGATGAGGGAAGCCTACATATATGAAGTTGATTAAATAGAAAGTAGTCAATGATAAATTCCTAAAGCTCCAAGCTGAGATTTCAGAATTAGCAAAAGAATGAGGGCTAGATGTCGATAATGAAGATTACTACGAGTCAGATTATATGGAAGAAGAATTTTTAGAAATTAATGTTGCTGATACCAGGTTCACATCATCAACATGTGATGCTCCTAGTGAGAAGAATGTCATGGATGAGCTTCAAAGGGCCATGAAAAGAGATGAATAGATTATTTGTCTGGAGAAGAAGATGGCTACCGCCATGGCCACACTACATGGACAGTCGTAGTCACGATCAGTAGCATCTCTAAAAGTTAACCAACCCGAAATCATATATATATCACAGTTGAAAGAAGAGAAGTCACTTTTTCTAATGAAGACGGACCTCCAAAGAAAGAATCAGCTCCAAATCTACCAAGGAAGGATATCAAGAAGTTGGTTGAACAGCAGTTTCAAGAAACCTTAGCTCAGTCTAAAGGTGGAGCATCAGTTTCAAAGGGTAGACCCTACCCGGAGAAGTTCAAAGCCGTGCCTTACCCCAAAGTCTTTGTGCCCCTGACTTTCAAGACATTCAACGTGACAAGAAACCCTCATCAGCATATAACACATTTTAGATCTAGCTGTTGCAACATAGGAGGAAGTGAAGCTCTACTGTTCTGACAGTTTGTTAGCAGCTTTTTCAGGGATAGCTTTCGACTGGTATGCTGAAATACCCAAATGATCAGTGAAGACCTTTATTGAAATGGAAAGCATGTTCATGAAAAGATTCACTGACACATATCACCACATTACTATAGGATATTTTGTAGTGGAATGGCAGAAGCCAGACGAGACCCTGGTTGATTATATTCTAAGGTGGAGGAATTTAAGCATAAAGTGCGAACCTCAGTTACAAAATTCGATCGAGATACTAATTAAGAGTATCAATGATCCAGTTTCTTTCATGCTTAAACTTCGAGAAGCTACTCATCAAAGAAAGTAGTTTACGTTAGGAAGTTAAGCATATAGAGCTCGCAGAAAAAGCAGGGAAAATGAGACAGGTCAATGCATATAAAAGAGATCTGGCATAGTGGCAATGGTCGATAAAGGGAAGCAACTGATGAGGATTTAGGCTGAGCAGTCACTACAACAACAATGTCAGTTGCCCCAGTACAGTTAGCCTCCGTAGTACAGTCAGTCTTAGCAGTATGGTCAACCTTATATGCAACAGAATAATCAAGCTAGTCTGCAGTCTTTCCAGCAAAGGCGATATAATACATATGCAAGACAGGCTCCAACGATGACAGAGTGGCTGCATAGGAACTATTCCTTCAAGTTTGACACAATAACAAAGATGTTTGGGAACTTGATGAGGAATCCCAAGCTCAGATTTCCCGAGCTGAAGATGACTGAAGAGATCAATAAGAAGGATCATCAAAATTATTGTCCATACCACAGGTTTCTCGGGCATACGATAAAGGGATGCTTCAGTTTTAAGGATTGGCTCAAATTTGGCCGCATTTTGAGATTTAATTTATGTATATATATAGTTTTAAGTAGTTTGCAAAATAATGTTTGATTTTTGAAAATATGAGACCAAACCAATCCCGTCTCTTTAATAGTTTAAATACTTGAATGCCACACCATAAACTATGTGTTTATCCCAAGGAATATATGCATTGCTTAATAGTGATTCAATAAACTAGTGAATCTATGACATCCGTTTGGTATGCAAACCAATTTTATGTTGACCGACAAATTCCCTTAGTTAATAAAAAAGAATTAAATAGGGTTTATATTAAGCTGGGTTCTGAAATTCCCTATAAGGGAAAGCCACAATAGTTAATAACATCTTAAATTACGGGAATCACTTAAGAAAACTATCAATAAAGATCAGTAGTTTCACTTTCAAAAATTTTCCAAGTTTAGGATTCAAACAATTGGATTTCAAAAATTCAAGAGGGAATGGATAAAATTTGGAACAGTTTATTTTAGGAATCCAAAGGAATGAAAAGGTAAGGGATGTCTTGGATCCAGAAGAGAATCTCTGGTGACTTCCCAGACTATCCTATTATTGTGCTTCGATTTAAAGATATATTATTTGATGTTTCAATCTAGCCAATTTTAATTAATTGGGACTTATATTTGTATGACGTAATCATGCAAATAGCCCGAAAGTTTATGTTGGTTTATGTCGTAACAAACGATGACCTCAGAGTCCTAAGATGAGTTTAGGGCTTATATTGCATAATATGATTATGCAAATGCCTAAAGGACAAAGTGAGGATTTATGTTGCGCTAGGCAAACTACCTCGAAATCCAATGGATTGGTTGTTTATTTCTTAGGAAAGGATTAAGCTGATGAAGATTCATTGTGGAAGATGGTCGTGCTGCCCACGGCGCTTGCTCCAAGCTCTTTGTTGTTGTAGAAGGTTTAGTTTAAGAAGTGATAATCAAGAGATGAGAGAAGTGTCATAGTTCATAGGTTGAGTTTCAAATTCAATGTCTTAAGTTTTATTTTTGGGGAAATATTAAAATTGATTAAGCAGAACCGGTTAAGATCCCACGGTTCCATCATCCTGTAACCACTATTTTCATCGGATTCACTTAGTCCAAAAACTTGCTAAACACAACTGAATGAGTTCCACACTTTCATTTAGATCGTGGGAAATATCCTTAGCAACACGTAGGTTACATCATCCGAGGTATTCCCGATCATCCAACGAGACGATTTAATTTAGTTATGATTGCAGTTTTGTTGTTTTGTTTGTGATTAAATTTTGAGTTGTCTTATATTTTGCATGTTGTGGCGGTGAATTTTATCTTGTTTTGATTTTAATTTAGTTTTGGTTTCAGATTTGCAGCTATCCTAAGGGTTTTAGTTTTCATGCAGGGTGATATTGTTGTTTAACATGCAAGCTTGCAGGAAAAGAAAGTACAACGTAGGTAAATAAACTGCAAAAAAATAAGAGCATACCTGGCTGGTGTTCTCGTCATTTTCAACTGCACTTAAAACACATGTTATGGCATTTAAATATTTAAAAGAAAACACCTAGGTAAAGCTAAGGGATGGTTCTGGTTGTCTACCAAAATCCTAATCCTATCACTAGTCAATTCCTAAGGTGTGTTTGAGGATGGTTTTCTTCATCAAAGAATAATGAAGTTCAATTGTTCTTCTAAAACATCTCATTGGATTGAGAAAGTGCATAGGACGAATCCTAAACATCTTTTCAATGCCTTTGGGATTATTTTGAGTCCAAATGAATTTCATTATGTGGATGAATTGATCATCCGGGATTTAGTTGAGTTTTGATTCTTACTTAGTGAACTTGGATGTTTGATTATCCTATGAGTGAGGTGACATTCATTTGACACTCATTTAAGAGTCATAATGATGGAAGCCTTTAGGGGCAAATTAGTTCATTATGAAACTTAAACCATTTTTTAATTGAAGTTGAATTTGTAATTTTAAATTATTTAATTTAGTTATAAAACTTTGGTTGATTTTTAGATTGGAAAAAGTGTTTAAATCATTTAAGTTTGATTAAATTAATTTTAATGTTTTTAATTTTTTTTGATTTGATTATAACGTTTCAGATTAATTTTAATATTTTAAATTGATTTAATTTAATTATAATATTTTAATAATAAATTGTTTCAAATTAATCTTAATATTTTAAATTTGTTTAATTTAAGTTTTTTTTAAATGAGTTCAGATTAGTTTTAATATTTTAAGTTGGTTTTAATTTGATTTTAAATTATTTCAAATTGATTTTAATATTTTTAAGTTTTAGTTCGATTATAAGATTATTTTTAATTATTAGTTTCAATCATCATTTTGTATGGTTCAATTAATTAAGAGTTAGATGGTATTTGATCAATTCATTGGTTTGGGGTTTAATTTTAAAGAATTGGAGTCTTCCTATATCACATCTCTTAACCTTAATGATTTATGCTTTAATTAACTTCCAAAGTTCGATGACTTAATTAATTGAGATTTCTTCTTTAACATTCAAAGTGATTAATGGGTTTCTACCCCTTAGTTCCCTATGTTTCAATCATCCAAGAGGAAAATCAAGAACAAATATTAACCCTTCCCCTTTGGTTAAGCCTAAATATTAATTAGGGTTAAAGTTCCTTGATTACCTTTATACCCTTTTAATTTGTTCATCTCATAATTCACTAAATTAAGCTCAAATGAATTTGAAATTTTTATGTCATCTCACTCACATGTCAATTATGACATTAGAGGAGAAAAAGTGATTTTTGTATTTTTAATTTAATTTATAAAATTATTTTATTAGAAATAGGGATTTTCAATTAAAATTCAACAACATGACCAAGGTGAAACCTCTATCCTTAAAAATATTATGGGAGTTGCCTACTAACTAGAGGACCTCTTGGACCAATTTTGGTGATTTTTAAATTTTAATTTATTTATTATAATTATTTTAAATTTTGGAGTATTAATTAATTAATTATAAAAAAAATTTAGAGGTAAAATTAAGTTTTATATTTTTTTAAAATCTCTCTAAGCTCAAGGAACTCAGAGAAACAAACTTTGTATTTTTTTTATTTTTCTTTGAATTTAGAATTATTTTAGTGAAAAGGTTGCAAAATCCATTTTTTAATATTAAAGATTACCTCAAGCCTTTAAAGTTTAATATCTTTACTTAGAGACATAGGAAAAATATTTGGTTGGTTCGCAAGTGATTAGGAGACCAAATATGATATTTTGGTCAATTTTATTATTTTTATGATTTTTATAATTTTAAATTATTAAAATATTCAAAAATAGGTTAAAAATGAAAATTTTATAAAAATTTCAATTTTAATTTTCATAGACTCCATTAACCTCAGAGAACTCCCAAAATTGATTTGGTGATTTTTTGAGTTGCATTTTGGGTTTTATGAATTTTTTAATTTCAAATATGATTATGTCATTTGTTTAATTCATTTAGTGGATTAAATTAACTTCAATTGACTTGAAACTTTTATGTGGGGTTATCCTAATCCTAAAGCACAGTGAAGAATTAATTTTATGTTATTTTGATGTGTGGTTGCTCCTAATTAATTTAATTTTGATTTTGAGTGTTTGGTCAAATTAGGGTTATTTTTCAGTGAATTAAGTCCATTCATAATTTTCATAAGGTCTTCTGGTCCAGAGATACTTCCCCTAATTTTCCTAGATTTTTATAATCAACATACTAATTTTTGGAATTAATTCATTAAAAAAGGCACCTAAGCTTGAAAAATATGGATTTATGTCTAGAAGTTCCCGCTAACCTTGAAAAATTCTGGGAATGTTCCCAAGGGTAGAGGGAACAAAAGCCCGATAGTCCTAAGCCATGGTGTATTATGCATGCTAATGGAGTATTGAAATACTTAGGATAATAAATAAATATTTAAAAATAAAATAAATAACAAAATGTTTTGATTTTAATTCCATTTTATCCTCCTCTGTTCACTAAGCAAGAGGGTATTTTTAGTTTATTATTATAATTTTTCTATCCAAAGATATGCATTTTTAAAGTTCATTGATTTAACAAAATAGGAAAAAGCCTAATTTCCTACTTAAACCAGACAGCGCTGACTGGATCCTATGGCGGATCAAAAGCACACGTGGAGTGGTTTGATTTGGCACTTCCATCTAATTCAGCAGCCACGCATCTCGCTGTTTCGTCTCGTCTCCTAGTCCAGCGCAATTTGAGCCATCCGCTAGGCATACACACGATCAGACTGCTCTGGCTCATTGTCTCTGTCTAGTGCAACCCAAGAATCACACGTTTTCTAGCCCTAATATCTCCCTCATTATCAAACAAACCAAGTGAGGTTTGTTTCTACATGCTCATCTAGCCTAGACGAACATATCCATATGACTAACATGCATGAAAATTATGTAAAATAAAATGGGAAATCCATGGAAGCTCGCGAGGAAGAGGAGTTTAATAACTTTGCTCTGAGAGGTGAGGCCTCAATTAGAGATGCTCAGCACATTCATGGAGGTCCAAGGAGCCTACGGATTAAGCCTCTGATCGTGGTGAAATGCTTAGACCCAAGTTCGACCAAGGCCAATTTGGAGCTCTGGCCAATAGTACAGCTGGGTGGCCTAGTGATGGGGCTTTCACTGGGGAGCTTCTTCTCTTGGTGTGGGGATGGTGTAGGCGCAGTTAATTTTATTTTGGTTGAGGTTTTAGGAGAGTCATGTTTCTGGCCTGAATTTCAACTGAGAAATTGAGCTCAGGTGGTGGAATTTGGGGCAGGAGGACTATGAGGATTTTTTCTCTTGGCTGGGAATAGGTCTGGGAGTAATTTGGGAGGTATTCATGAAGAAATTTTTATCACATGAAACTCGACCGTGGAGGAGACATTTTATTGCACTCGCCAAAGAGGGGAACTTAGGGTCAGCCAATGAGTGCCCTAGCCCGTTTAGGGTGAGGGCTGAGTAGGGCAGGTGGGTAGTGAGGGAATTGCTCGCTGCCATTGCTTAATTTTTGATTTTTAACTCATGGGGGGTGCTCGGGCGTGCCTGTTGAGGTGACTGGGGTGGCTGGCAAGGACTGGGCAGGCTACTGGCAGGCTGACGAGGAGTGGCGGAGGAGTTTAGAGCAATTAAACCTGGCAGAGAGGTTGCTTGAGTAGGATTTGGAGATGGGACTTGGGCTTAGCCAGGTGGCTAAACCCAATGGTCCAAAGTGGTAGACCAGTGGTCCATGACTCAAGGGAATTAGGTTGGGTCAGGTCAAACCTATCCTAGGAGGTCTAGGATTGGCTGCCATGAAGTTGGTTTGATCAAATTTAGCGTGGTTTGGTTCAATTTAAATCATTTATCCAATGGGGTTGGTTTGGGTTTAGGTTTGGCTAACTTGAGTTTGGGTTTGGTTTAAATCAAATTTATTGATCAAAATGGCTCAAATGTTTTTCACAAAGCTTTTGGGAGAGGTTTGGGGTGAATTTGTATTGATTTGGGAGGTGAATTTGGTGGATTTTGGGTGATTTGATCAACTTGGTCATGTTGAGTTGAACTTGGGTTTGGGTTAAGTTAGAGCTTGTCTAGGGTCCAATTAATGGTTCAAATTGATGCAAGTAATTGCCATGAATGGTTTTGGATAGAAATTGGGTGTAAAGTTTGGGATAGGGGATTCTATTTTGGGGAATTTTGGACATGTGGCAATTTTAGGGAAAATGTTGGGGCTTTTGGTTTCAAGGGATTTTGAATGAAATTTTAATCAAACTTTTGGCCAAATAATTGTTGTGTTTGGTATAGGAATGTGTTATGAAGGTTTTAGAACAATTTTAAAGAGAATTTGAGTTGAATTGGATTGGATTTGGGCATGTTTAGGTTCATGGGTAATTTAGGGAAAAAATTGGATATTCTGGATTCCAAGTGGGATTAAATTAAAATTTGGATAAAATTGGGCTTGAATTTGGTTTAGATTGGTTTTAGAGATGTTGAATTGAGGTTTGGAATTGAAATTGGGCAATATTTGGGTCAATTGGGTCAAGATTGGGTTTAATTTGGGCACTTTTGTGTTAAATGGGTCAAATTGGGATTTTTGATTAAATTAGGCTAAATTGATAAATTTGGGGTATGTGAGAGTTGAAAAAAATGAAATTGGGAATATTTGGGAGATTTTTAATTTTTTTGGGAATTTTTGGAATTTTTAGAATTTTGGACCAAGAGGGGTATTTACGGTACATGGAGGTTATTTGGAGTGTATTGGCGTATTTTGGTGGATGTAAGAGGTGGGAACTGTTTTGAAATGATTTTCAGAAATTTTGGCAATTTTAGGTAATTTTTGGGGAAATTGTGTGTGATTTTTAGATGACTTGGTGGTTATAGGGGTAATTTAGGTAATTTTGCGTATATTTAGGGGACCAAAGTCAAAATTTGAAATTTTGGAACAAAAGAAGGAGACTTCAAATAGGGAAGAATGGAACCATTTTGGTGGGGTCAAGAAAGAGTAGAAGTGATTTAAGATGGAATTACGGTTTAGGAGCATGAGCCATAGACTATAGCCAAGTCCAACCACTTTAAGACCAAGTCTAGCCAAATGGTAACCACTTTATGATCCTTAACATATTGACCCTAGCCATCTTAATCAAAGACTAGTGGCTTTTGTTTAATCATGTGAGTTTCTTAAATGGTAGAAGGGAAAGAGTTTAGAGTTTGGGTCAAATGGCTTAGGGGTGTGTGTGCGTGCAAGAGAAGCTCAAGTCACTCAAGGCTACCTTAAGTCCAAACATTCCTATAGGAACTCACTGTTGGTTTTCCCCATATGGTGGTTTTAACCTTCGAAGGTGATTTAAAGGTTTGAAACCATCTAAGTGAGGTCCCAAGAGGAGTTAAGAAATGGCTAAAAATTTCTAAATGGTGGGTTCCAACTCTAGTCTTCTAGGATAGTTAAAGGAGAAATCCTATGGCTAGATCATATGCACTAAGAAAAAGATCTGACCTCACCAAAAATTAGGTCAACAAATGAACCCCCAATAGTTGTGGTGTGCTGGCCGAGCACAACTCACTTGTTGGCGTTGACCGATGAGACCAACACGAACCACCGAGTTAACACACTTAGGAGAGAACACATAAATTTAGTAAGAAAGCATCCACTGGGGATAAAATTTCTATACCAAAGGTTTCAGAACTCTCACTGGGAATGAAGGGGTGATTTTCAATTTGATCTATTTGGAGATTGATTTAGATCAAGGTTTCAAATTTTGATTTTAATTTTGATCTTTTAATTTAAAATATTGAATTTTGATTTTGAGTTTTGAAATTTTGATTAAAATTGATTTGAGATTCGATTTGAAAGGGAATTTGGAATCTGAGAAAAGTTGAGTTTAAGTTGGAAATGGGGTGAGGACTGGAATGTAGGTACCAGCCTCGGAGCGAGAATCAGAATATAGGTACCGATCTGAAAGGTGAGAATCAAAATTTAGGTACTGATCTCAAAAAGATGGGAATCAAAATTTAGGTACAGATTCTGAAATGAGGAATGGAATTTAGGTACCAGCCTCGAAAGTGAGAATAGGAATTTAGGTACCAATCCCGAAAGGTGAGAATCATAATTTAGGTACTAACCTCAGGAAGAGGAGAACTGAAATTTAGGTACCAGTCTCAGAGTGAGAATCAGAATTTACGTACTGATCTCGGAAGATGGGAATCAAAATTTAGGTACTGATCCCGAGATGAGAGCTGAAATTTAGTTACCAGTCTCGAAATGAGAATCATAATTTTGGTACCGATCTCAGAAGATGGAAATCAGAATTTAGGTACAGATCCCGAGATGAGAACTGGAATTTAGGTACCGGCCTCGAAATGAGAAACAAAATTTAGGTACCAATCTCAGAAGATGGGAATCAGAATTTAGGTACTGATCCTGAGATGAGAACTGGAATTTAGGTAACAGCCTCAAAATGAGAATCAGAATTTAGGTACCGATCTCAGAAGATGGGAATTAGATTTAGGTCTTGATCCTGAGATGAGAACTGGAATTTAGGTACCAGCCATGAAATAGGAATCAAAATTTAGGTGCCGATCTCGAAAGATGGGAATCAGAATTTAAACATTGATCCCGAGATGAGAACTGAAATTTAGGTACCAGCCTCAAAATGAGAATCAGAATTTAGGTACCGATATCGGAAGATGGGAATCAGAATTTAGGTACTGATCCCGAGATGAGAACTTGAATTTTGGTACCAGCCTCATAATGAGAATCAGAATTTAGGTACCGATCTCGGAAGATGGGAATCAGAATTTATGTACTGATCCCGAGATAAGATATGGAATTTAGGTACCAGCCTCGAAATGAGAATCAAAATTAAGGTACTGTTCTCGGAAGATGGGAATCAGAATTTTGGTACTAGTCCCGAGATGAGAACTGGAATTTAGGTACCAGCCTCGAAATGAGAATCAGAGTTTAGGTACCAATCTTGGAAGATGGCAATCATAATTAAAGTATTGATCCCGAGATGAGAAATGAAATTTAAATACCGGCTTCGAAATGAGAATCAGAATTTTGGTACCGATCTCAGAAGATGGGAATCAGCATTTAGGTACTGATCCTGAGATGAGAACTGGAATTTAGGTACCAGCCTCGAAATGGGAATCAGAATTTAGGTACCGATCTCGGAAGATAGGAATCAGAATTTAGGTACTGATCCCGAAATGAGAACTGGAATTTAGGTACCAGCCTCAAAATGAGAATCAGAATTTAGGTACCAATCTCGGAAGATGGGAATCAGAATATAGGTATTGATCCCGAGATGAGAATTAGAATTTAGGTACCAGCCTCGAAATGAGAATCAGAATTCAGTTACCGTTCTCGGAAGATGGGAATTAGAAATTAGGTACTGATTCCGAGATGAGAACTATAATTTAGGTACCAGCCTCGAAATGAGAATCAGAATTTAGGTACTGATCTCAAAAGATGGGATTCAGAATTTAGGTACTGATCCTGAGATGAGAACTGGAATTTAGGTACCAGCGTTGAAGGTTGAAAATTGACTTATGAAGATTTTGGTGTTTAGGAGTGTAGTAGAAGATTGGAATGTGACATGAAGGTTTTTCACATCCTGAAAGATTTGATGAAAAGTTTATTGTTTGGCGAAGGATGTGAATCCATGACATAAGAACCAAATCGAGGATTTTGTAGTTCTGTGTCAGTTGACTCCGTAGGCTGGGGATTTTGAGTATAGCCGGAGGCTGGGGATTTCAGATTCAGGATTCGTTTTCATTATTTTTCGTGTTTTAGTAATTTTATTTTGTTTTGATCTAAAAATTTCATTTCAATTGAAATTTCATTTTAATTTGGATTTTCTTTCGATTCTTTTGTTTGCAATTCGAAATTTTGAGTTGATTTGCTTTTAACTTTGATTTCATGTCTTATTTAGATTTTGGACTTGAATTTTTATTTTATTATTATTATTATTTTTATTGGATTTCGAGGAATTTCATTTTTTTATTATATTTCATTCAAATTGTTTTTCCTTCAACTTCTCTTTAAATCGAGTCAAACTCAGATTTAGTGGCATTTTTAAACAATTGCACAAAAATGAAGGCAAAAGACGACAGTCATTTCCATTGAAATGTCGAAAATACATATCATGTTATCTTCAGAACATTTCTGATGATATTTCCCTTGAGGATAAACTTTTACAAACTCCATGTATATCTGAACACAAACTATATTGACATCTTCATGTCCTCTAACAAAATTGTTTGTTTGATTAGGCCATGTCTGAGAAGTAAACTGCATAGGTAATAACATCACCTTTTAATCCACTTTCCAGAGGAAAATCCTAATTAAGTGTGCTTTAGAGGTGTGCTACCTCTATGTAGCTTACAACTCATAAGGCTACAAACTTTCTAAATCTGCATTTAGCTGGAAATGAACTGGCATCTTGCTTTCATCCATCCTTCTGAAGGTGATGGAGATCCGTTGGTAGGGAACCCCTAGTATGCAGTGCTTTGCCACAGCTGCACCGTTTCCTTGTAGTATGAGGACAGAGCCTACCGATAGAGGTATCTCTACTGGCCCTCGGAATTCTTCAGGGCCAACAATCTGGAGTTCTGTCCCGAACATGATGTTGCATTGATTAATGAAAGAAACAGTGCAGAAGGGTCTCAAAAAATCGTGATGATCCACGTGAGGTGGAATGCATTCTCCTTCTTCATAAATGTTGATAATGCAGCTATTCGGTATGCAGTCAACGGGTAACACTGGCCAAGACACCATTCTCTTTATCATTTTCTTGATTAAAATTGGCATTGGGTCCACTTCATCATAGCAGAGTATCCCTGGTGGGTTTCCTTTCTTATCATCGACAAAGTTTTAGTAGCATCCAAACTGGATTGTAATCCTCCCCTTACCTCGCTTCTATTTCTACGGCTTGGAATAGGTTTTCCTCCGTAGTCATCCTGCATGACCCTGCTCCCTCAGATCAAAGACGTAACCATGATCTCACTCTGCTCTTAGTAAGAGAACACATCAGTGTGCAATTCTAGTCCCTCCAGGATATTGACATACTTACCCTGAATCCTCTGAAAATATTTAAAATCCTGTCTTGGTTCTCTTTGGATCATTTCAAAATTATGCTCCGAGATCATCTGAAACCATCAAGGTCTGGCAATGTACTATGGGATGTACGAATCTACGCTGGCACGCTCCCATGCAATCATCATTACCTCAAGTATGGGCTCTACCTTGATCTCTTATGGAATTACTTCTTTTACGGTGCTTTTGAGGGCTGGCCTCCTCGGGGCAACTGCAGCGATTGTCAGAATCTCTTCTTTATTGTGTTCTTCTGTCAATTTCTTCAACATTCTGTGAATACGACGGTTCTTGTTTCTTCTCTGAGTCAGGGTTAAAGTGGCTCCTCTCTCCCCCTGGATATCGGTATGGATGACACTGACAAGCTTCCCTTCTGCTGCGGTTATCACTAATTTCATTTTGTTGTCTTCAATCACATTAATCTTCCTCTTCAGGTTTGCAGTCTGTTGACTTTTCTCACCGAGCTTCATTACTGTCTTTCCATGGAGCTCCCTGAGGTTTAAAGTAGTCCAAGTAGCTTTTTCATATTTTAGCTTCATCTGTGTAAGATCTGAGTCAACCTCGCTCACAACACCAGCTTTCAGTTCGTTTTCATTAAGTACAAGACTAACGCCATCTCTAAAGGAAAGGACCAGCCTCTCGCTCGACATCTTCCAGCGAAAACAAGGAAGAGAATCAGGGGCTGAACCTAAAAGGAACTAGAACAATAAGAATTTGATAATTTTATTGTATATTTTTTATACTTTTATATACAACTATTTTATTTTGAAATTTTATTAAGAAAGGGAAAGATTTATTTTGGAGTTTTTTGAAATTGCAACATGTTTTGATTTTATTTTATTTAAGAAAAATTCTTTTGTATTTTGGTTTTAAAGGTCTTTTTTATTATTATTTTTGTTTCAGACCAATTTGCACACAATTGTCACGTCAGTGCTTCTACGAGTGAAACTTTATTACTAAAGTCCACTCTCTGAAACATCACGTCACATAATACTTCTTTAGATATCATCAGTTGAAAGGAAGCATTGGTCGCTCTCCCCAACAATCCACGCTCTCCAAAACAATCCACGGTTTAGTAAGAGCCTTCCGAGTATACTTTCTCGACTACAAACGGTCCCTCCGAAGTTGTTTCAAATTTACCTCCTATCTTGCGGTGTGCAAGAATAGTTCTTCTGAGAACGAGAACTGATTAACTAACTTTAAATGTTCTTGGGCGGACTAGTTTGTCGTGGGCTTGAATCATCTTAGCTTGATATAATTCCAAATTTTGCTGTGCTCAAAGTCATCTTCCTTCCAAGCTTTCCAATTCTTCTATTCTTATCCTGGCATTCTCTTCTGTAGTGATCTTATTTGTGATTGCAATTATGAGAGACGGAAGCTGAACCTCTAAGGGCAAGACGGCTTCGAAAACGTACACTAGAGCGTAAGGTGTGGACTGAGTAGGTGTTATGAAAGTTGTCCTATAGGTCCATAAGGCTTCTAATAACTGCTCGCGCGAATTCCTTTTGTTGTCGTCCAAAGTTTTCTTTAGGATTTGAACGAGAGTTTTATTAAAATCCTCGGCCAAGCTGTTTTCTCTTTGGTAGTAGACCATCGAATAGCGTCAATCTATCCCATGCCTTCTGACAAAATTGTTAATCTTCATGCTTCTAAATGCATACCCGTTATCTGAGATAATTCTGTGCGGTACCCCAAAATGGTAAACGACTTGATGCTTGAAGAATTGTAACACATGATGTGCCTTCACTTCTTTGAGTGGTACTGCTTCTGCCTATTTTGAAAAGTAATATGTTGCTGCAAGGATGAAACTATGTCCCCTTGAAGAAGATGGTTTTATCAGACCCATGATATATGTGCCCCAACATTCAAATGGCCATGACGCGATTGTCGGATGTAGCACATTTGGAGGTTGATTTAGATCCACTCCGTGCACTTGGCACTGGTGACAACTTTTGGCAACTTTCATGCAGTCGGTCATCATTGAGGGTCAGCAGTACCCTAATCTCCTAATTTTCATTTTTATCTTCAGACCCGACTGATGAGCGCCACAAAGTCATGAGTGCACTTCTTTAACAATTTCACAAGCCTCAGACCCATTCAGGCACCTTAGCCACATCTGATCGAAAGACCTTCAGTATAAGGTATTATTTATTAAGGCGTATGACAGAGTTCTTTTCTTGATCTGATGAGATACTGACTTATCGTCTGGTAGGTTTCCCATTTACAAATATTCTATTAATGGCTACCGCCAATCTTCTGTAGTTCCTGCCACTGCTGCAACTATCTCTTCATTTCCCAGTCTACGCAAGGTGTCTATGTCAATTTGCGATATGACTTGTCATCCCTGCACTGTCACTACAATTGATTCTTCTTATAGAAAATTGAACTCTTTTGCAAGTCGGGCCAAAGCTTCTACAAGGGGATTTTCTTTTATGGGAATCTTGTATATCTTTACATTCAGAATCTGCTCTAGCAATTTCACTGTATATTGAAAATATTTCTCGAGTCTGGCCTTTAGAATTTTATACTGTCCATCGAACCGTTGTATGATCAACTGTGAATCACCGTAGATGTTGATATCTATTATACCCATCTGAATGAGTAACTCCAGTTCGGTTATAAGAGCTTCATATTCCGCTTCATTATTTGTACACTATTCTGTTAAATGGTAGGAGTACCTTAACATTCCCCGCTCCGGTGTTATAAATATTAGTCCAATTCCTTCCTTACCTGGCACTATCATTTGCAATTCTTCATATCGGTACTGATGATGCTCTGTCGAAGTATAATTCCCAACGTTGACCATCAGGGTCTTCTAAGCTCATTATCTGTTCATGTGACAAATCATCGTTGAGAGGCGATTCTGCTGGTAAAGGGTGTGCTACGAGGAAGTCTGCTAGGACTTGTCCCTTTACGGCACGAAGAAGAATGAAAGTTATATCAAATTGCAATAGTATCATCGACCCCCTAGCAAGTCTACTGGGAAGCGTTGGGCGGGTCATCAAATATTGCAATGGATTAAATTTTAAGATAAGGTTGACCTTATGAGAAAGCATGTAGTGCCTAAACTTTTGAGCGACAAAGATCAGGGCCAAACAATGCTTCTCAATAGGAGGATACTTTACCTCCGTCGGAATTAGATGACAACTTAAGTAGTAGAGAGCGTTTTCTTTTCCCTTGTCATTAACCTGGGCTAGTAGGTCTCCGATGGAGTCGTCTAAAGTTGTGGTACAAAGTATCAATAGTTGACCCGAGACTGGGGCTGCTAATACAGGATGTGTCATTAAATATTGCTTGATTTCATTGAAGGCTAGTTGACATTAGAGTCCCAAGTAAACTTGGCATCCTTCTTAACTAAAGCAGAAAAAGCCTGACACCATCCTGACAAATTAGAAATAAAGCGTCGAAGATATACCATCTTCTCTTGAAAGGATCGTAGTTGTTTTAGAGTTTTGGAAGGTGGCATTTCTAAGATAACTTTAATCCTTTCTGGATCGATTTCAATTCAGCAATGCCGGACAACAAATCCTAAGAATTTCCCGGAGGCGATGTCGAAGGCGCATTTAAGGGGATTCATTTTAAGGTTAAATTATTTTAATCACTCAAAAATAATTCTCAAATCATATAGATGATCTTCATTCAATTTGCTTTTTATGACCACATCATCCACGTAGCACTCGACTTGGTTGTGAATAAGATCATCAAAAATCCTCATCATTGCTCTTTTCTATGTTGCTCCTGTGTTCTTTAATCCAAAAGGCATCACTGTGTAGCAGTATACCTCGATTGGTGTTCTGAATGCTATGAGTTTTTCATCTTCTGGTGCCATCTTTATCTGATTGTATCCCGATGATCCATCCATGAAAGAGAAAACTTCATCATCGAAGTGATGTCGATCATTAACTCCAGAATTGGTAGCGAGAATTCATCCTTTGGGCACGCTTTGTTCAAATCTCTGAAATTTATGCAGATTCTGATCTGACAGTTCTTCTTTCTAACTGGTACCGCATTGGCTAACCAAGTCAGATATTATTCTTCACGGAAAAATTTAGTGTTAATTAGCTTCTTAACTTCAGTTATTACTTGTTCGATCTCTAGACGCATTCTTCTCGAAGCTTGCCTGACTAGAGTGGAAGTGTGATCCACTCCTAGCTTGTGAACTGCGACTTCTAGAGCTAATCCCGGTCTTTCATCACAACTCCAAGCAAAACAATCTTTGAATTTCATCAATAGCTTAATCATATCTTCGGAGTCTTCTTTATTGAGTAAGGAGCTAACAAAGGTTGTCCTAGGCTCTTCGCTTGTACCTAAGTTAACTTCCAATAACTCGTCTATTGTAGATTTAATATCTTCTTCAAATTCTGGTGGAGCGTCTTCGACTGGCAAGTCCTCCAGATCATCTAAAGCTTCCAAACAGTCTTCATTAGGCTCGCAAGTGACAACCAAGCAAAATTTTGTATCATCAGCTGGCCCTACTATTCCAAATCTAAGACCATGCTTTGAATTGGGAGGTCAACTGACATTACTCCATAACTTTCCAAAGCAGTGTGATTGATCTTTTGACCACTGCTTAGGTAAAACACCACGTTGAATTAAATTTTGAACACAGGGAGAATACCACTCAAAAGGCAATTCAATTAGTTCAGATGAAGCGACACCTTCAATTTTTACATCACTTTCAGGATTGGAAGTAGAAGAAGCACCATGGTAAAACTTGATTGGCTTAACACTGCCACGATGTACTTCCTCGACCACCATGTTGACCTCATTTTTGATGAGGTCTTCTCTTCTTCTCTTTAGTACTTAGGATCTAGCCTTAGGCTTTTCCTTTGACTGTCTTAGAGGACTTGAATTGGGACCCACCTTTTAGAAATTCAAACCACTTCTTAACTCCCTGCAAACTCCACAAACTTGACTATAGACCCCTAATCACCTAGAGGGTTGAAATCAAATGTGGAAGTTTAAAGGATGAGTTCCTATAGGACTCTTTGGCCTTAGGACTGCCCTGGGTGGCCTGGTCTGGTGAGGGGCTGACTTACACATACACTACACTTATACACTACACTTCCACACACCTCCTAAAACTACACCCATACCTAACTTGACCTCCTGACTCATGTAGGTGATTCACATGGATGGTCCTTAACCCCTAAGCCCTTGGCTAAGAGGGTTAGGAACAACATAGTGAATGCCTCAAATGAGTCCCTTCATGGCTCATATGGGCTTGATATGGCTTCATGGCTCAACCAAAATGACTTCTTTCCACTTACATCCACCCAATCTTCAATTTCCCAAATTTTCAATTTTTGACCCCCGGGACCCTACACCCGCTTAGCCTACCCAAAACCCTTGAAATTACCCAAATTTCTCAAAAATTTCCAAATTACCCAAAATTCCTCAAAATTGATCTTAAACATTTCCACATTACTCAAATTGATCATCCATACCCAAAAATACCAAAAATTCCAAGAAAACCTCCCAATACCCTCCAAATACCCAAAATACCCCTCTTGACCCAAAAAATCCAAAAATTCAAAAAATTCCCAGCAAATTCCAGAAAATCCCAAATATTCCCAATTTCATTTTGTCCAACTACACCATGGGCCAATTTTGTCAATTTACCCAACTTTTGTCAAAACCCCCAATTTGACCCATTTTAACCCAAAGTGAACCCAATGTCAAACCAAACCCACCCAATTGACCCAAATTCTGGTCCAATTCAATTCTAAACTTCAATTCAACATTCCCAACACCAATATAGGCCAAATCCAAGTTTAATTTGATTGATATTTGGATCCAATTTCACTTTTGGCCTTAAAGCCCAATTTGGACCCATGACCCAAACCTAACCCAAACTCACCCAATTCAACTCCAATTAACCCCAAATCTTTTCTAAATCCTCCTTAACATTCCCACAAACAAAACACTAACATGATTTGCCCAAAATTTAGACCCAAACCCCACTCGAATTCAACCCAAAGCTAAAAGGCCCATTTTTGGCCTAAACCCAAACCTAACCCAAATGAGCCCAAACCCCAAAATCAAAGCCCAACCAAAGTCAAAACCTCTTTGAAACACTCCCATAAACATTTCTCAACATTGATTTTACATCAATTTCAACCCTAGCCCAACATTGGCCCAACTTGGCCCACTTTGACCCATATAGGCCCACTTACCAAATAAACCCAAATTCAAACCAATTCAACTCCAAATCACACCAAATTGACTCCAAGCCCTTCATAGAACATCCCTAAACCAATTATGACACTTATTTGACAAAGTCCTTCACAAAATCTTCACCCAAATGCCCATCCTAAAATCAAAAAGCCCATTCCCCTTAAACTTTCCTAAAAGCCCACTTCACCACATTCAAAAGCCCAAATCCATCCAAAGCCCACATGGCACTTTCCCTCATCATCCATTTAATCAAAATCACCCCTAAGTTTCAAAATCATCAATTAAACCATTCCAAATCAAGCTTCATGCAAATTTTCACCAAAATATCCAAAATTCTTAAAACCCATTTTTATGAAATTGACCCAACATTTTCCCAAGCCAAATGGAGCCATGAAGCCATGCACAAGCCATATGCAAGCCATGGAAGCCACTTTACACATCACCATGTCATTTTTGGCAAAAGGAGGGAGTCCTTTAATGATTCCCTTAAGGGTGATTTAGCCACTTCCATGACTCCACTAAACCATGCTTAAGCTTAATTGTACTTGGATGGTGACCCTTCCCCACTAATTAAGCCGACCTAAACCACTTTATCTTTAGCCCAAGCTAGCCATGGGAAGGTGCACCCAACCCATTTGCATGGGTTGACCAAAATGAGCCAAAATGACCCCTTCCCCTTTCTACTTTGATTCAACCACTTTACACATGTCAAACCTCAATTGAATGCACCAAACCCCAGCCCTGACCCACCTGAACAGGATGGTGACCAATGCCTGGCCGGCCAGCCACCAGGCCGCCGGAAAACACCATGGCCGAGAGCTCACATGTGAGCCCAACTTGAAATTCTCACCTGCTGAGCTGCCCCATCCCCAGTGGCCATTGGAGCTGTTCTTCTCTTGCCAAGAGCAGCTGATCCCAAGCCCTAACTCTCCCTGGGAGGCCCTCCACCCTCTCCTATTTAAACACCACCCCTCTCGGCCATGAGAGGTGCTGAAAAAAACTTAAGGAAACTCGCCAAAATTGTTCCGGACTCCTCCCCATACACGAGCACTTGATCCCCAGTGAGATCCCCCTGTCATTTCTTCTCTATGAGCTCAATTTCAGAGTTGAAATTCCACCCAAAACCAGGACACTTCTCCACAGTGAGCCAATCCCCAAATTGATTGGTTCTACACCTTCACCAGACCAAGGGAAGGTGTCTACCAGCAAAAGCCCCATCACCAGGGCCACCCGGTTGCTCCGGCCTCCAAGCTTTGTGATCGGGCTTGGTCGAAATCACATCCGGACAATTCACCGGACCGCAGACTTCATGCGGAGCTTGCCGGGATCCAATCGAAGGTGCAACAACTCTCGGATTGAAGCCACACTTCTCTGAGCAAAGGTATGAACTAATTCTTCATCCCGAGCTTCTGGAGATTCTCCATTTCGAATGCTTTAATTTCAATACATGATAACCGTATAGATGTGTTCGTCTCTTCAAGACGAATCCATAGAGCATAAGAACATGAAAATCCATCGAGTATCGAGTGAGATCTTAGGGATTTAGTGTGGACGGCTCTCGGGTGAGGACGCTCGGGGACGATGAACGGATGCCGTCCATTCAATACACGCGCGGACGGACGGCTCAGATGGCATCGGACCAGGAGATGGTACAAGAACCGCGGGGCCCGGGCTGCTGACTCAGATGGCGGCGTCGAATGGGAGCGCGACACGCGGCGTTTCGGAGATGCCGAGGATGAGTTGGCGCCACGTGGATAAATAGAAAATTAGGGTATTTTTTGATTTATTTAATTCCCTAAACTTCAAAAATTCATAACTTTGCGTAGAAAAATCAATAAAATAAAAATACCCTCTTGCTCAGTGAACAGAGGAGAATAATGTGGAAAAGAAATCATTTAATTTCATCAAGTATTTTATTTTTTATAATTTATTTACTCTCTGCATACTTTTAATTCTCCATGCATGTATACAATTCACCATGGCATGAGACCATAGGGCTTTGAAGCCTCTGAATTTGGGAACATTCCCTGAATTTTCCAAAGTCAGAGGCCATCCCTATAAAAAGTTATTGATTTTTTTAAATTCATGTTGCTGTTTTGAGTATTTTAATTCCAATAAATAGCATGTTGTGAAATAAATTCTAGGAAAATTTGATGATGTTCCTTATGACCAGAGAACCCTAGGAAAAATAGGTTTTGAGTTAGTTCATTTAAAACAACCCTAATCTGGCTTAAACACCCAAAATAGAGTCTCTAATTAATTAGAGTTAACCATGCATCAAATTGACTTAAAATCAATTCTCCACTGACCTTTAGGATCAGAAGGAACCCACCATAAAAATTTGAGGTCAATCGGACTTGGTTAGTCTCACTAATTGGGTTGATTAAGCCACTTAGTCATTTTAAACTTTAAAAATTCATAACTTTCAAAATACTTTTCAAAAATTCACCAAATTGGTTTTGGAGCTTCTCTGATATCAGGGGAATTTAAGAAAATTAAAATTTCAATTTTCTAAAAAGTTGATTTTTAAAAATATTTTAATATTTTTAATAATTAAAAAATAATAAAAATCACAAAAATAATAAAATTCACCAAAATGTCACATTTTGAATTTTAATCACTTAGGAACAAACCCCACATTTTTCTTAGGTCTATTTAGTGAAATATTAAATTTTAAAGCCCTAGGGTAATTTTAAAATAAAAAAAATGTATTTTCTAGCATTTTCACTAAAATAATTATAATAAATCATAGAAAAATCAGAAAATTACAAAATTTGATTCTCTGATTTCCTTGATATCAGAGAGATTTTTGAAAAACATAAAATTCATTTTTCAACATTTATTTTATTTTTAAATTAATTAACACTCCAAAACTTAAAATAATTATAATAAAAATAATATAATTCAAAAAATCACCAAAATTGGTCCAAGTGGTCCTCTGGTCATTAGGAATGTCCCCTAATTTTCTTAAGGACAGAAACTTTTCCTTGGTCATGTTATTAAATTTTCCTTGAAAATCTCTATTTTCTACCAAAAATAATTATATAAATAAATTAAATACAGAAAAATCACATTTTCTCCTCTCATGTCTTTATTGACATATGAGTGAAGTCACATAAAAATTTCAAGTTCATTTGAGTTCAATTTAGTGAGTTATGAAATTATTAAGCTTAAAGGGTAAAATGGTAATTAAAATTTTAACCCTTAATTAAAACTTTAGGTTTAATAAAAAATTAACAAGTAAAATATTTGATCCTAATCTGATTTGGATGATTGAAATTTAAATAATTAAAGGGTAGAAACCCATTAAGCAATTTAAAATGATTAAACTTTAATTAAATAATTGATTAAATTTGGAAGAATAATAAAATTGGAATTATTAAAATAGGGATATTATTAGGAAGAGATTTATTCTTTAATTAAAAAAAAATCCCTAAATTAATTATCTCATTAATATTCAATTCTTAATTAAAATGATAACTCAAATTCAAAACATTAAAAGACTTAATCATTAAACTAAAATTAAATTATTAAACTCTTTTAAAAAAAATTTCAATTAAAATTAAAAAATAAAATTAAATTAAAAATTAAATTAAATTAAGTAAATTAAATTAAATTAAATTAAATTAAATTAAATTAAATTAAATTAAATCAAATTAAATTAAATTAAATGAAATAAATTAAATCAAATTAAATTAAACTAAATTAAATCAAATCAAATGAATTAAAATTAAATTAAATTAAATTAAATTAAATTAAATTAAATTAAATTAAATTAAATTAAATTAAATTAAATTAAATTAAATTAAATCAAATTAAATTAAAATTAAATCAAATCAAATTAAATTAATTTAACATCAAATCAAACTAAATTGAATTAAATTAAATTAAAATTAAAACTCAATTAAATTAAATTAAATTAAATTAAATTGAATTAAATAACAACACTTAAAACAGAAAGAAATTAAATATAAATCAACTTGAACACTATTCCAAATTTAAACCCTTTAACTTAAATCAAATCATTTGAATACCAATTTACCCTCGAAAGTTTTAGTTATCATAACTCCTAAACAGAACATTAAATGAAATGTTACTTCACTTATAGGATATTCAAATGTCCTAGTTCAATCGAGCAAGATAACAACAAAACTTGAATTCTCGGACGATTAATTCATTTGTATAATTAAACCCATTTGGACTTAAAACAATCCTAGAAATATTGAAAAGATGTTTAAGATTCTTCTTAAGCACTTCCTCAATATGATAGGACATTTATAAGAACAATTGAATTTAATTATTCTTTGATGAAGAAAATCGTCTTCAAACAAAAATACAAAGAACCTAGACGTCATAGGAAATGACTAGCTATAGGATTAGGAATTTGGTAGAAAACCATAACCCTTCCCTTAGCTTCACCTAGGAACTTGCTTAAATATTCTAATTGTGTTTTAAGTGCGGCTTGGGATGACGGGAAGACCCTCAGGGTATGCTTTTATTTTATTGCAATTTACTTTCTTGCAATTTACATTATTACGATTTATTTAATCGCATTGCACTTACTTTTCTTGCATGATAAACAACTCGTTGCATGAAAACTCACACCTTTAGGATAGCCCCTAAAGCTGAAACCAAAACTAAGTTAAAAGTCATTGCAAGATAAAATTCACCGCCACAACATTTCAAAATATAAAACAACTCAAAATTTAATCACAAATAGAACACAAAACTACAATTACAATTAAATTAAAATGTCTCGTTGGATGATCGGGAATACCTCGGATGATGTAACCTACGTGTTGCTTAACGGGATTTCCACGGTCTAAATGAAAGTGTGGAACTCATTCGGTTGAGTTTAGCAAATTCATCTGGACTAAGTGAATCCGATAAAAATAATGATGCCGGAAGGATGGAACCGTGGGATATTAACCGGTGTCGTTATAATCAACTTTAAGATTTGTTTTAATTAAAACACAAAAACACTTGGAAATTAAGACTTCTCTAAACCAAAACACTTTTCTCATCCCCTGATTTATGACTTATAAAACTAAACCTCTGCAACAACAAGGAGCTCGGAGCATGGTGGGCAGCACGGCCATCGTCATCAGCAAAACCTGAGTCTACTTCAGCAAAACTTTCCTAGAATTAAATAACCAAGCCATAGGATTTCGAGGTAGTTTGCTTAGTGCAACATAAATCCTCAACCTCTTCGTTAGGCACTTGCATTGCAAATTAAGCCCTAACCGGTCTTAGGATTCCGAGGTAGTCGTTTGGGTACGACATAAACCCTCACATCTTCAAGGCTATTTTTATGATTTTGTCATACGAATATAAGTCCTAATTAATTTAAATTGGCAAAATCAAAACATTTAAATAAATATT
This sequence comes from Papilionanthe hookeriana x Papilionanthe teres, assembly GCA_022702705.1. Lineage (NCBI taxonomy): Eukaryota > Viridiplantae > Streptophyta > Magnoliopsida > Asparagales > Orchidaceae > Papilionanthe > Papilionanthe hookeriana x Papilionanthe teres. Next base: position 159,591,992 of record CM040427.1, read on the forward strand.
AGGACTTTCCTAAATCCAAGCCAAACAATAGGATAGTCGGGAAATTACCGAAGTCCGCTTCGAATCTGTGATTTCTCCTACCTTTCTTCCTTTGGATTCCCAAAACAAAATGTTCCAAATTTGATCCATTCCCTATTGAAATTCCAAAAATTCAATCCCTTGAAAACTTAAACTTTGAAATCCTTGAGAGCAGAATTATTGATTATTATCGAGAGTTTTCTTAGGTGATTCCCGTCACTTAAGATGTAATTAACTATAGGGGCTTGCCCTTATAGGGAATTTTAAAGAACCTGGGTAATATAAACCCTGTTTAATGTTTTCATATTAAGCGATGGAATTTTGTCGGCTTATAAAATTGGTTCGCATACCAAACGGATGTCACAAATCTTCTAGTTTATTTAATCGAGCCCCACCGTCGAAGCGACGTGTCTATCTTTAGGGATAGATACACGGTTTGTGGTGCGGTGCTCGTTTATATAAGCTATTTGGGATGTGAGATCGGTTTAATCTCATATCTTAAAATCTTCAAATTTAAAATTATTTTCAAAATCAAATACTACTTTCCAAAATTATTTATTTAAACTAAATTAAGAATTCGCCGACAATTTCTGTAGGCGACCCCTCTTCAAAACACAACACACCGACCTAAAAAAATATGCCGACACACCATACCCTCAGCCCTGCTAGGGTAGATTGGGGTTAGGGTCATAGTCTGTACATAGTGGTTTACCTTGTCGTACATTGCTTTTTATTCTTCATTGCTCTCATCTTCTAGTGAGATCTTGAACTAGGGTTTCTTCTGACTTATCGTTGCTGCTTCTTTCTTGATTTTTTTTTTCTTTTTCTTCAGAACTGTCTTCCCAATCAAGATTAATCACCAGATTCTTTTGTTTAACTATTCCACCATTTTTACCTCGACCTCGTCCCTGGCCTCGACCTCAGATGCGAGTTCTAGAGAAACCTTCTCCATCTCGCCGTATGGGAGTGGTGAGTAATTGTTGAACTAGAATCTGAGGATCTTTGTCGTCTTGAATTTCTTTTGCTTTATTTTGCACGGAACTTCTATACAAGATTTATTTCTTCGAAGGTGCGTAGTAGGCAGCGTCTTCATGAATTTCAATTTCATGCACGAATTATAGATGCAAGTCACCTTTGATGCATTGTTCTTGTCATCCTTAATATTAATTCATATACTGGTGCAGAGACGATGGTACCATCCGGTTTTCATGGATCCACGGTTGACCCAGTAGAGCATTGAATGACGTTTCAGAATCAATTATGTAGAATTTTGCAGTTGTCCTTGCCAATTCACCGATCCTCATAGATAGTGTTATTGATCCAAGAGCTCTTTCTCCTTTCTGATTAAAACCTTTTAATAGCATTTTGTTTGCTTTGAGATCATGGGCATGAATTTCCAAATATACTAAAGTCCGATGATTCATCACATTGATCGATGCTCCTGGATCAACTAACACCTTGGAGAGCGTGAACTTACTGATAGTGACAGAAATGTACAAGGGTCAATTGTGATCGGTTGTCTTAAGTAGCAAATCATTGTCCGTGAAAGTAACACCATACTGTTCTCTTAACGAGCAAACCTAGTTTAAGGAGTTACCGGCCATTTGTGCTAAGTAAATCTCTGGATCAAGTAGGGCCTTGATCAAAGCTTCTCTCATCTCCTTTTAAAGGATCAAAGCATCGTAGATGCTCAGTTTGGCGGGTAACTTCCAAAGATGGGCAAGCATGTTATATTTCACTTTATTGCTCAGACCTTCAACTTCTTCCCGAACGGGTAAATCTTCTGCTGGGGTTGGCTCTTCCTGAGCAACCACATGCTTACCTTTATCTTTCGAACCCATTCTCGGGGTTAAGACCTTTTCGCTTCTTAAGTTGACTTCTGTTATCTTTTCCAAGTCTGGTAAATTAGCTAACGCTTCCTCTTTCTAAATTGGAGCAGTAGATTCTTCCGGAGTCACTTCAGGATCTGAGAACTTTAGCTTAATTGCAATAGGAGATCCGTGGAATTAACATATGAACTCATCATCTCCCAAGCCATCATAATCGCTTTCGTTAACATCTTCCTCTTTATTGCTACCGTTGAAGTTTGGTATGATTTGAGAATTGTTATTAGGATTGAAATCAATATTTGGATCAGGTTGGTTGTTTTTAGTTACGTAATCATTAGAAACAGTCAAAACATACCCAACACCATAAATTTTGTCATTATAAGATCCCGCTGGGGTGAGCAAATAATCATACAGAGTCAGAGGTTCGAGGGATTTCTCCCCCACATCAGAAACAACCTCATAGGAAAAGCAACCCCTATTCTACTCTTCGAAGCCTCAGCCTTCTCTTCCTTCTCGACCTTCTACTCCTTCTAGGGAAGTTCCTCGATTGCAATTGATAGTACCGGCTTGGCTGGTTTCAAACTTTGAATTGAAGCACGCACCGAAGCGGTCTGAATGTGTTCCAATATTTTCTTTGAAGACTTCATCCAAACATTATTCCATCTGTCATTTGCTGTGTACAGATCTATCAGAATAATAGGATCTGTCGAAATAACATTAACGGAACCTCCTCTCTGGGGTTCCTTCATGTATTCTTTTGGGATCATTATATTCCTTTTCCGAAGGTTGTTCTCGAGCCAATTCTTGAAGATGAAGTAGTCTTCTATATTGTGTCATCCGGTGGTAAGGGCAGTGCATCGGGTGATCTTTCTTGTCCACTTCTTCTTGCTTCTTGGGCTATAGCAGTTGGAATCTGTCCTTCTTGATCAAACTATGAAACATCTTTGAAGGGGCACTCTTTACTTAAAAGTTCTGTCAGGCTACGCTTCTACGGAACCAGCTGCTGGTTATATTGCTGAGGTGACTGATGGCTATATTACTGTGATGTCTGCATATTTTTAGGTTGTGTTGTATTTTGAAAGGGGTCGCCTACAGAAGTTGTCGGTGAATTTTTTAGGATTTAAATTCAATTTAAATATATATATAATTTTAGAAAGAAGAATTTGATTTTGAAAATAATTTTTAGCTCGAAAATTTTAAGATATGAAATCAAGCCGATCTCACATCCCGAATAGTCTATATAAACGAGCACTGCACCACAAACCGTGTATCTATCCTGATAAATAGACACACTGCTTGATGATGGGGCTTGATTAAATAAACTAGAAGATTTGTGACATCCATTTGGTCTGTGAACCAATTTTTATAAGCTCACAAGTTACCCTGCTTAATATAAAGGAATTAAGCAGAGTTTATATTACCTGGGTTATTAAAGTTCCCTATAAGGGCAAGCCCCTATAGTTAATTACATCTTAAATGATGGGAATTATTCTAGAAAACTTTCGATAATGATCAGTGGTTTTGCTCTCAAGAATTTCAAAGTTTAAGGTTTTCAAAGGATTGGATTTTGGAAAATTCAATAGGGATTAGCTCGAATTTGAAACATTTTATTTTACGAGTCCAAAGGAAGAAAAGTAAGAAAAGCTGAGGATCCAAGAAGAATCTTGGAAACTTCTCAAACTATCCTATTGTTTGGCTTCAATTTAGGAAAATTATTTAATGTTGCAATCCTACCAACTTTAATTAGGACTTATATTAGTATGATATAACCATACAAATATCCTCGAAGATGTGAGGGTTTATGTCATACCAAACGACTACCTCAGAGTCCTAAGACCGATTAGGACTTAATTTACATAATATGGTTATGCAAATACCTAATGAAAAGTTAAGGATTTATGTTGCACTAGGAAAACTACCTTGAAATCCTATGGCTTGGTTATTTAATTCTAAGAATGGTTTTCTTGAAGTAGACCCGGGTTTTGCTGACGAAGATGGCCGTGCTATCCACTGTGCTCCGAGCTTCTTGTTGTTGCAGAGTTTTAGTTTTAGAATGTAAAAATCAGTAGATGAGAGAAGTGTTTTGGTTTAGAAATCTTAAAGTCCAAATATTTTTAATATTTTAATTAAAACAAATCTTAAAGTTGTTTAAACAGAACCGATTAAGATCCCACGGTTCCGTCATCCCGACACCGTTATTTTCATCGAATTCACTTAGTCCAGATGAATTTGCTAAACTCAACTGAATGAATTCCACACTTTCATTTAGACCGTGGGAAATACCGTTAGAAACACGTGGGTTACATCATCCGAGGTATTCCCGATCATTCAACGAGACGTTCTAACTTAGTTGCAATTGTAGTTTTGTTGTTCTGTTTGTGATTAAATTTTGAGTTATTTTATATTTTGGAATATTGTGGCGGTGAATTTTATCTTGTGGTGACTTTTAATTTTGTTTTGGGTTTCAGTTTTGTGACTATCCTAAAGGTTTCAGTTTTCATGCAACAATATTGTTTAACATGCAAGAAAAAGTAAAGTGCAGTGCATGTAAGTAAAGCAATAAAGTAAATTGCAATAAAATAAAAGCGTACCTAGAGGGTCTTCTCGTCATCCCAAGCTGCACTTAAAACATATGTTAAGGCATTTAAATATTTCAACAAGTACCTAGGTAAAGCTAAGGTAAGGTTTTGGTTGTCTACCAAAATCCTAGTCCTATTGCTAGACGATTCATATGACGTCTAGGTTCTTGTGTTTTGTTTATGGATGGTTTTCTTCACCAAAGAACAATTAAGTTCAATTGTTCTTCTAAAACATCTCATCATATTGAGAAAGTGCTTAGGATGAGTCCCAAACATCTTTTCAATACTTCCGAGATTGTTTTGAGTCCAAGTAAATTTAGTTGCACAGGTGAATTAATCATCCAGGAGTTTAGTTAAGTTTTGTCTCTTGCTCAGTGAACTTGGACATTTGATTACCTGATGAATGAAGTGACATCTCACTTAATACTCCATTTAAGAGTTATAATAATTAAAGCCTTTAGAGGCAAGTTGGTTTGTTGAGAATTTTAATCATTCTTAATTTGAAGTTTGAGTTAATGGTTTAAAGTGATTTAGTTTAATTATGAGATTTTATTTAATAATTTTAAGTTTGGAATAGTGTTTAAATTATTTTTGGTTTAAATCTTTATACTTTAAGTGATCTTAATATTTTAAATTAATCTTTGGTGTTTCAAATTTACTTAGATTATTCATATATCTTAATGATTTGATTTAGGTTAATTATGTTATTTTAGGTTAATCTTGATTAGTTTGATTTTTTATATTCTTAATTATGAATTGTCTTAATATTTCAAATTTGTTTTACTTTTATTATTGAGTGATATTAGTTTAATATAATTTAAATTTAATTTAATTTAATTTAACTTAATTTAATTTAATTTAATTTCAATATTTTAAATTTAATTTAATTTAATTGTTAAAATGTAAATTTAATTTAATTTTAATTTTAATTTAATTTTTACTTAATTTAATTTAATTTAATTGTTAACCCACTTAATATTTTGAGCTTTCCTTTAATTTAAGGGTTATTTTTATTTAATTTTTAATTTACTTAGTTTGGATTATCATTTTAATCTTAATTAAGAGTTAAAAATTATTGAAGTGATTTATTTAGGGATTTTTGTATTAAAGAATTAATATCCTCTCAAGTTATATCCCTATTTTTAATAATTCAAATTTTCATTAATCTTCCAAAATTTAAATTGTTTAAATAATTAAAGTTTCATTTTTGGTTTATTAAAAGTGATTAATGGGTTCCTACCCTTTTAATTTCCCAAAGTTTCAATCATCTAGGAAAGATAAAATCAAATATTTTACCCTCCATTTTGATTAAACCTAAAATTTTAATAAAGGGGTTTAAATTCTTTAATTATCTTTATGCCCTTTTAGGCTTATTTATTTCATAACTCACTAAATTGAGTTCAAATGAACTTGAAATTTTTATGTCATCTCACTCACATGTCAATTAAGACATTAGAGGAGAAAATGTGATTTTTCTGAATTTAATTTATTTATATAATTATTTTTAGTGAAAAATAAGGGATTTCAAGGAAAATTCGACAACATGACCAAAGTAAGGTTTCTGTCCTTAAAAAAATTATGAGATATTTCTAATGACCAGGGGACCCCTATGACCAATTTTTGGGGATTTTTTAAATTATACTTTATTTATTATAATTATTTTGAGTTTTGGAGTGTTAATTAATTATAAAATAAAATTAAAGTTGAAAAATGGATTTTATATTTTTCTTAAATCTCTCTAATCTCAAGCAGTTTAGAGAAAAAAATTTTACAAATTTCTAATTTTTCTTTGATTTATTAGAATTAATTTATTGGAAAGGTTGGAAAATTCATTTTTTAATATTAAAAATTGTTTTGAAGCCTTTAAAATTCAATACTTAACTTAGAGACTTAGGAAAAATATTTGGTTTGTTCCTAAGTGATTAGGAGTCAAAATATGACATGTTTTTTATTTTTAATATTTTTATGATTTTTTATTATTTTTTAGTTATTTAAATATCAAAAATATCATTAAAAATGAAAAATTTTAGAAAATTTCAATTTTAATTTTTATAGACTCCTCTGATATCAGAGAGCCCACAAAACCAATTTGATGAAATTTTGAAATGTGTTTTTAGAGTTATGAATTTTTAAAGTTTAATTTTGATCATGTGGCTTAATTAATTCATTTAGTGGGGCTAATCATTTCTAATTGACTTCAAATTTTTATACAAGGTTCTTTGTATCCTAAAGATCAATGGAGAATTGATTTCAAGTTATTTTGATGTATGGTTAACCCTAATAAATTAAAATTCAATTTGGAGTATTTAGGCTAATTAGGGTTATTCTTAATGAATTATGCCTAACCATAATTATCTTAGGGTCCTCTGGTCCTAAGAAACTTCCCCAAATGTTTCTAGAATTTATTAAGCAATATGCTAATTATTGGAATTAAAATACCAAAACAGTGACATAAACTTGAAAAATACATAACTTTCTATAGAGATAGCGTCTGACCTTGAAAAATTCAAGGAATGTTCCCAAGATCAGAGGCTTCAAAAGCCCTATGGTCTCATGCCATGGTAAATTGTGTATGCAAATGGAGAATCAAAATACTCAAAATAGTAAATAATTAATTAAAAATAAAATACTCATCAAAATAACTTGATTTCTTCTCCAAATTATTCTCCTCTGTTCACTAAGCAAGAGGGTATTTTTAGTTTATTTTAATGATTTTTCTACACAAAGATATGGATTTTCTAAGTTATGGGTATTTAAATAAATAGAAAAAACTCATATTTATCTACTTATCTGACTCAGCGCCGCGCCAACCTATGGCGGATCGAAAGACCACGTGGCGCACTCCTATTTGACGCCGCCATCTGAGCCCGCCGCCATGCGTCCCGTTGTTCCGCCCCTTCCTCCGACCCATCGCTATCTGAGCCATTCAACCGATACACGCGCGATCGGATGATGCCTTGTGATCATCTACGACTGGTGTGCACCCATGACCTTCCACACTAAAACCCTAAGAACTCTCTCATTCCTCAACAGATTTTTGTGTTCTTATGCTCTGTGGATTTGTCTTGAGGAGACGAACACATCCATACAGTTTACACGCCATGAAATTAACTGAAAAGAAATGGAGAATTGCTAGAAGCTTGGGAGGAAGGAATGATCCATACCTTTACTCTGAGAATTGCAGCTTCAATCAGAGAGTTGTGTCACCTTTGATTGCACCCAAGGATGCTACAGATGAAGTCTCTTGCTCTGGGAAATTGTCTAGGTATGAAAGTGTCCCCAGTTAATTTCAAAGCTTGGAGGCTAGAGCAACTGGGTGGCCTGGAGAGGGGTCTTTCACTGGGGAACTCCTTCTCTTGGTCCTGTGCAGTTGTGGGTGAGTTTAATTTAGATTTGGTGGAGGTTTGGGAGATGTCCTGGTTTTGGGCTTGAATTTAAACTCAGAAATTGTGCTCAGCTGGGGGAAATTGGGGCTAGAATCTAATGGGGATCAAGTGCTCTGTGTGTGGAGAGTGGTCTGGAGCAATTTTGGCAGAGTTTCAGTAGGATTTTGTTCAGCCCCTCCTTGGCCGAGAGGTGGTGTAGTTTAAAATAGAGGTGGCTGGAGGGCTTCCCAGGGGGTTTAATGGCTTGGATCAACTGCTCTGGTGAGGAGAAGAACAGTCATGGTGGCCATTAGGCATGGGACAAGTCAGCAAGGAAGAATTCAAAAATTGGCTCACATGGGTGCTCTCGGCATGGTGGCTTCCGACTGCTTGTGGTGGTCGGCCGTCCGGAGTCGGGTCACCCTCAAGGTCGAGGAGGTCGGGACCAGGGTTTAGTGCGATCAATTGGCCATGGACATGTGTAAAGGAGTTGAATTGAAATGGAATGGGGGGAAGGCTATTTTGGGTCCAAATGGGTCAACCCATGGTTTTGGGCTAGGTTCACCACCCAAGGCCTGGTTTTAGGCTGAAAAGAATCACTTGGGTCAGCCATGAGAAAATGGTGTGGTCTCCATCCATGGTGAGGTGGCTAAACTTGGTTTAGTGTGTAGCATGAATGGGGTTAAAAGTGCTTAAGGAAGGCTTAAGAATGGGGCCCCTCCTCTTGCCATTAATGGCTTGGTGAGGTGGAAAGGGGCTCCCAAGACTTGCATATGACTTATGCATGGCTCCATGGCTCCATATGGCTTAGGGATGGCTTGGCTTGGCTTGGTTTCATAAAAGTGGGTTTTAAGGATTTAGGATATTTAGGTGTAATTTGGAACATGGCTTAGTATAGAAAATTTTAATGATGAATTTAAAACTTAGGGAGTGATTTAAAATAAAGGGGTTGATGAGGGGAAATTTCATTTGGGCTTTAGGATAGATTTTGGGCGTTTGGATTTATTTTAGATGGGCCTTTAGAATGGTTTAAGAAGGTGGGCTTTTAGGTTTGAAAACAAATTGGTAAATGGAAGTTTTGTAAAAAAATTGGGCCAAAATAATGTTGGATTTAGTTTAGGGATGTATCATGAGTGATCTGGAATAGGGTTGAAATAATTTGGAGTTGAATTGGGTTTAATTTGGGATTTTTTTGGTAAAGGGGCTAAAGTGGGTCAAATTGGGCTAACTTGGGCTAAGATTGGGCTAGTGTTGGATTTGATGTAAAATTAATGTTGAGAAATGTTTATGGGGGTGCTACAAAGAGTTTTCAATTTTAGTTGGGCTTTGATTTTGGGATTTGGGCCCATTTGGGTTAGGTTTGAGTTTAGGCCAAAAATGTGGATTTTGGTTTTGGGTTAGGTTTGGTTGGAGTTTATGTTCAAATTTGGAGCAAATATTGTTAGTGTTTTGTTTGTGGGGATATTAGGAAGGTTTAGGAAAAGATTTGGGGTTAAATGGAGTTGAATTGGGTTGGTTTGGGCTAAGTTTAGGTCATGGGCAAAAATTAGGCTTTAAGCTTCAAATTGGAATTGGATCTAAATGTCAATCAAATTGGGCTTAGATTTGGTCTTAATTGATATTGTGGATTTTTAATTGAAGTTTAGAATTGAATTGGACCAAAATTGAGGTCAATTGAAGTAGTTTGGTTTGACATTGGGTCTACTTAGGTTAAGAATGGGTCAAATTGGGGGTTTTGGTAAAAGTACGTTAAATTGATAAAATTGGCTTATGGTGTAGTTGTACAAAATGAAATTGGGAATATTTAGGATTTTTTGGAATTTTCTAGGAATTTTTGGAATTTATGGATTTTTTGGTTAAAAAGGGCATTTTGGGTATTTGGAGGGTATTGGGGGTATTTTTGGAAATTTTGGTATATTTGGCTAAGGATGATCAATTTAAGTGGGGGGGGGGGGAATGTTTAGGAGTGTTTTTAAGGAATTTTTGGTAATTTAGGCAATTTTTGGTCAACCCTCACCAGACCAGGCCACCCAGGGTAGTCCTAAGGCTAAAGAGTCATATAGGGAACTCATCCTTTAAACCTCCACATTTGATCTTAACCCTCCTAGTGACTTGGGGGTTTACAATCAAACATATGGGGTTTGCAGGAAGTTAAGAGGTGTTTAAATTTCTAAGTGGTGGGTTCCATTTCTAGTCCTGTAAAATAGTTAAAGGGAAAGCCTAAGGCTAGATCCTAAGTACTAAGGAGAGAGAAGAGAATAGACCTCATCAAAAATGAGGTCAACAAATGGACCCCCAATAGGTGTGGTGTGCTAACCAAACAGACAGAGCGTATTGGCGTTGACCGAAGAGATCAACAAAACCAACACGAACGTCTAAGTGACACACTAAGAATGAAGTAGAAACAAAGTTCTGCTGGGGAGTATTGAGTATATCTCCAAGACTAGAGATCCCTGAACTCTCGCTGGGGAAAATAAAAGAAGGTGAATTCGAGATCATAAAATCGGGAAATTTGATTTAGATTTCACTTCATTTTCTTTTTCAAGTTTTAATGTGTGATTTTAGATTTCGATTTGTTCTGAGTTTTAATCTCGATTGAGGTTTAATTTAAAATAAATTCAAGGAAATCTGGATTTGAAAAGAGAATTAGAACCTAGGTTCCAACCTCAGGATTACAAAGAGAACTGGAATTTAGGTACCAGCCTCAGAGTGAGAATCAGAGTTGAAATTTGGTATCAATCTCGGGAAGAGAGTCAAAGAGAACTGGAATCAGGTTCCAGTCTCGAAGGTTTAAAGAAAACTGAAATCTGGTTCCAGTCTCGAAGGTTTAAAGAGAACTGGAATCTGGTACCAGCCTCGAAGGTTTAAAGAGAGCTGGAATCTGGTTCCAGCCTCGAAGGTTTAAAGAGAACTGGAATATGGTTCCAGTCTCGAATGTTTAAAGAGAACTGAAATCGGTACCAGCCTCGAAGGTTTAAAGAGAACTGGAATCTGGTTCCAGTCTTAAAGGTTTAAAGAAAACTGGAATCTGGTTCTAGCCTCGAAGGTTTAAAGAGAACTGGAATCTGGTTCCAGTCTCGAAGGTTTAAGGACAACTGGAATCTGGTTCCAGTCTCGAAGGTTTAAAGAGAATTCGAAACTGGTTCCAATCTTGAAGGTCTAAAGAGAAATGGAAACTGGCTCCAATCTTAAAGGTCTAAAGAGAATTGGAAACTGATTCCAATCTCGAAGGTTTAATGAGAAATGGAAATTGGTTCCAATCTCGAAGGTCTAAAGAGAATTGGAAACAGTTCCAATCTCAAAGGTTTAAAGAGAACTGGACTCTGGTTCCAGTCTCGAAGGTTTAAAGAGAATTGGAATATGGTTCCAATCTCGAAGGTTTAAAGAGAATTGGAAACTGGTTCCAATCTCGAAGGTTTAAAGAGAATTGGACACTGGTTCCAATCTTGAAGGTTTAAAGAGAAATAGAAACTGGTTCCAATCTCGAATATTTAAAGAGAATTAGAAACTGGTTCCAATCTTGAAGGTTTAAATAGAATTGGAAACTGGTTCCAATCTCGAAGGTTTAAAAAGAATTAGAAACTGATTCCAATCTCGAAGGTTTAAAGAGAATTGGAAACTGGTTCCAATCTCGAAGGTTTAAAGAGAATTGGAAACTAGTTCCAATCTCGAAGGTTTAAAGAGAATTGGACACTGGTTCCAATCTCGAAGGTTTAAAGAGAATTGGAAACTGGTTCCAATCTCAAAGGTTTAAGGGGTTGAAATTTGCTTCGGAGATTTGAGTTTAGTGGAAGATTTGGAATGAGATTATTGGCATAGTTTTAGGTTGTGTTTTGAAAAGGGGTCACCTACAGAAGTTGTCGGTGAATTTTAGATTTAAAATTTAATTTAAATATGTATATAATTTAGAAAATAGCATTTGATTTTAAAAATAATTTTAAGTTTGAAAATTTTAAGATATGAAATCAAACGATCTCACATCCCGAATAGTTTATATAAACGAGCACCACATCACAAACTGTGTATATATCCCGAAGAATAGACACACTGCTTGATGATGGGGCTCGGTTAAATAAACTAGAAGATTTGTGATATCTGTTTGGTCTACGAACCAATTTTATAAGCTGACAAGTTCCCCTGCTTAATACAAATGAATTAAGTAGGGTTTATATTACCTGGGTTCTTAAAGTTCCCTATAAGGGCAAGCCCCTATAGTTAAATACATCTTAAATGATGGGAATCATTTAAGAAAACTCTCGACAATGATTAGTGATTTTGGTCTCAAGAATTTCAAAGTATAAGGTTTTCAAAAGATTGGATTTTGAAAATTTCAATTAGGAATGGATCAAATTTGGAACAGTTATTTTAGGAATCCAAAGGAAGAAAAGTAAGAGAAGCTGAGGATCCAGGAAGAATCTTGGCAACTACCCAAACTATCCTATTGTTTGGCTTTAATTTGGAAATTTTTTTAATGTTTCAATCTTGCCAATTTTAATTAATTAGGACTTATGTTTGTATGACATAATCATACAAATAGCCTTGAAGATGTGAGGCTTTATGTCGTACCGAACGACTACCTTGGAGTCCTAAGACCGGTTTGGGCTTAATTTGCATAACATGATTATGCAAATACCCAACGAAGAGTTAAGGATTTATATTGCACTAAGAAAACTAGCTCGAAGTCCTATGGCTTGGTTATTTAATTCTGAGAAAGGTTTTGCTGAAGTAGACTCGAGTTTTGCTGATGACGATGGCCGTGCTGCTCACCATGCTCCGAGCTCCTTGTTGTTGCAGAGGTTTAGTTTTAGAAGGTGAAAATCAGGAGATGAGAGAAGTGTTTTGGTTTAGAAATCTTAAAGTCCAAATATTTTTAATATTTTAATTAAAACAAATCTTAAAGTTTTTTAAACAGAACCGATTAAGATCCCACGGTTCCGTCATCCCGGCACGGTTATTTTCATCGAATTCACTTAGTCCAGATGAATTTGCTAAACTCAACTTAATGAGTTCCACATTTTCATTTAGACCGTGGGAAATCCCGTTAGCAACACGTGGGTTACATCATCCGAGGTATTCCCGATCATTCAACGAGACGTTTTAATTTAGTTGCAATTGTAGTTTTGTTGTTATGTTTGTGATTAAATTTTGAGTTGTTTTATATTTTGTAATGTTGTGGTGGTGACTTTTATCTTGTAGTGACTTTTAATTTAGTTTTGGATTCAGTTCAGAGACTATCCTAAAGGTTTTGGTTTTCATGCAACAATCTTGTTTAACATGTAAGAAAAAGAGTAAAGTACAGTGCCTGTAAGTAATTTGCAATAAAATAAAAGCGTACCTGGAGGGTCTTCCCGTCATCCCAAGCTGCACTTAAAACATATATTAAGGCATTTAAATATTTATAACAAGTACCTAGGTAAAGCTAAGGGAAGGTTTTGGTTGTCTATCAAAGTCCTAATCCTATAACTAGTCATCTCCTATGATGTCTAGGTTCTTGTGTTTTGTTTATGGATGATTTTCTTCATCAAAGAACAATTAAATTCAATTGTTCTTCTAAAACATCTCATCATATTGAGAAAGTGCTTAGGACGAGTCTTAAACATTTTTTCAACATTTCTGAGATTATTTTGAATCCAAGTAAATTTAATTGCACAGGCGAATTAATATCCAAGAGTTTAGTTAAGCTTTGTCTCTTGCTCAACAAACTTGGGCATTTGATTACCTGGTGAATGAAGTGAAATCTCACTTAATACTCTATTTAAGAGTTATAATAATTAAAGCCTTTAAGGGCAAGTTGGTTTGTTGAGAATTTTAATCATTCTTAATTTGAAGTTTGAGTTATTGGTTTAAAGTAATTTAGTTTAATTATGAGGTTTTAATTAATAATTTTAAGTTTGGAATAGTGTTCAAATTATTTTTGGTTTAAATCTTTATACTTTAAGTGATCTTAATATTTTAAATTTGTTTTACTTTTATTATTGAATGATGTTAATTTAATATAATTAAAATTTGATTTAATTGAATTTAACTTAATTTAATTTAATTTAATTTCAATATTTTAAATTTAATTTAACTTAATTGTTAAAATGTTAATTTAATTTAATTTTAATTGTAATTTAATTTTTAATGATAAGAGTTATTTATTATTTAAGGGTTATTTATTATTTACTTTAATTTAAGGGTTATTTATTATTTAAAATTTTTTTTAATTTTGATTTACTTAGTTTGGATTATCATTTTAATCTTAATTAAGAGTTAAATATTATTGAGGTGATTTATTTTTATTAAGGAATTAATATCCTCTCAAGTTATATCTCTATTTTTAATAATTCAAATTTTCATTAATCTTCCAAAATTTAAATTTGTTTAAATAATTAAAGTTTTATTTTTGGTTTATTAAAAGTTAATGGGTTCCTACCCTTTTAATTTACCAAAGTTTCAATCATCCAAGAAAGATAAAATCAAATATTTTACCCTCCATTTTAATTAAACCTAAAATTTTAATAAAGGGGTTTAAATTCTTTAATTACCTTTAGGCCCTTTTAGGCTTATTTATTTCATAACTCACTAAATTGAGTTCAAATGAATTTGAAATTTTTATGTCACTTCACTCATATGTCAATTAAGATATTAGAGGAGAAAATGTGATTTTTCTGAATTTAATTTATTTATATAATTTTTTTTAGTGAAAAATAAGGGATTTCAAGGAAAACTCAACAACATGAACAAAGTAAGGTTTCTATCCTTAAGAAAATTATGAGATGTTCCTAATAATCAGAGGACCACTTGAACCAATTTTGGTGATTTTTTAAATTATATTTTTTTATTATAATTATTTTAATTTTTGGAGTGTTAATTAATTATAAAATAAAATTAAATTTGAAAAATGGATTTTATATTTTTCATAAATCTCTCAGACCTCGAGGAGTTTAGAGAAACAAATTTTACAATTTTTTGATTGTTTTTTGATTTATTAGAATTAATTTAGTGAAAAGATTAGAAAATACATTTTTTAATATTAAAAATTATTTTGAGCCTTTAATATTCAATATCTTAACTTAGAGACTTGGGAAAAATATTTGGTTGGTTTCTAAGTGATTAAGAGTCAAAATGTGATATTTTTATGATTTTTAATATTTTTATGACTTTTATTATTTTTTAATTATTTAAATATTAAAATTTGATTAAAAATGAAAAATTTTAGAAATTTCCAATTTTAATTTTTATAGACTCCTCTAATATCAGAGAGCTCACAAAACTAATTTGGTGAATTTTTAAAATGTATTTTTGATGTTATGAATTTTTAAAGTTTAATTTTGATCATGTGGCTTAATTAATCCATTTAGTGGGGTTAAATATTTTCAATTAACTTCAAATTTTTATGTAAGGTCCCTCTGATCTTGAAGATTAGTGGAGAATTATTTTCAAGTTATTTTATTGTGTGGTTAACCCGAAAAAATTAAAGTTCAGTTTTGAGTAATTCGGCCAATTAGGATTATTCTTAATGAATTAACCCAAGATATAATTATCCTAAGGTTCACTTTTCCTAAGAAACTTTCTCAAACTTTTCTGGAATTTATTGAACAACATGCTAATTATTGGAATTAAAATACCAAAAATAGTGACCTAAACTTGAAAAATACATAACTCTCCATAGAAATGGTCTCTGACCATGAAACTTTCAGGGAATGTTCCCAAGATCAGAGGCTTCAAAAGCCCCATGGTCTCATACCATGGTGAATTGTCTATGCAAATGAAGAATCAAAATACTGAAATAAGTAAATAATTTATTAAAAATAAAATGCTCATCAAAATAACTTGATTTCTTTTCCTCATTATTCTCCTCTGTTCACTGAGCAAGGGGGTATTTTTAGTTTATTTTTATGATTTTTCCACACAAAGATATGAATTTTCTAAGTTCTGAGTATTTAAATAAATAAAAAATTCCATATTTTTTTACTTATCCACGAGGCGCCGACTCATCATCGGCAGCTCTGAAAGCCCACGTGCGCGCTCCCATTCGATGCCGCCATCTGACTCAACGCTCTAGGGGCCCGCGGTTCATGTAACATTCTCTGGTCTGGCGCAATCTGGACCGTTCACTCGATACATGCTCAATCGGACGGCGTCTGGTCATCGTCTACGACTAGTGCGCACTCGTGACTGTCCACACTAAAACCCTAAGAACTCTTTCATTTCTCAACGAATTTTCATGTTCTTATGCTCTATGAGTTCATCTTGAAGAAACGAACACATCCATATGGTTTACATGCTATGAAATTAAGTAAAACAAAATGGAGAATCACTGGAAGCTCAAGAGGAAGGAATGATCCATACCTTTGCTCTGAGAAGCGTAGCTTTAATCAGAGAGTTGTGTCACCTTCGATTGCACCCATGGAAGCTCCAGATGAAGTCTATGGCTCTAGGGAATTGTCTGGGTATGAAAGTGTCAACAGCCGATTTCAAAGCTTGAAGGCTGGAGCAAATGGGTGGCCTGGAGAGGGGGCTTTCACTGGGGAACTCCTCTTGGTCCTGTGCAGGTGTGGGTGAGTTTAATTTGGATTTGGTGGAGGTTTTAGAGATGTCCTGGTTCTGGGCTGAGAATTGAGCTCCAAAATTGAGCTCAATCAATGGGGTTTAGGGCAGGAGAGCAGTGGGGATCAATTGCTCTAGGTGAGGAGAAGGTCCTGGAGCAATTTTGGCAGAGTTTTATTTAGGTCTGGTTCATCACCTTCTTTGGCCGAGAGGGTGGTGGGTTTAAATAGACATGGCTGGAGGGCCTCCCAAGGGGGTTTGATGCTTGGGATCAGCTGCTCTATGCAAGAGAAGAACAGCCATGGTGTTCAATTGGACTGGGACAACTCAGCAAGGAAGAATTGAAAATTTTGGCTCACATGGAGCTCTTGGCCATGGAATTTTTTGGCGACCCAGGCGGCTTACTCAGTGGGGTCAGGGGTGGAAGTTGGTGAGTTCAATTGAGGCTTGACATGTGTAAAGGAGTTTGATTTAAGTGGTAAGGGGGAGGGTCATTTTGAGCTTAATTTGGTCAAGCCATGGAAATGGGTTGGGTTCACCCTCCAAGAGTTTGATTTGGGCTGAAATGAATCATTTGGCTCAGCTGACTTTAGGTGGAGAAGTCTCTATCCCAAGAATTTTGATTAAGCATGGGTTAGAGTGTGACATAAAAGGGGTTAAAAAGGCTTAAGAAGGAGTTTGGAAAGGGGTTCCCTCTCCAGCCATAAATGGTTTGGTGATGTGGAAAGTGGCTTCCAAGGCTTGCATATGGCTTATGCATGGCTCCATGGCTCCATGTGGCTTGGGGCAAAGCTTGGTCAATTACAAGAAAAAGGGTTTTGAATTTTTAGACATTTTGATGGAAAACTTTTATGGGGCCACATTTGGTTTGTTTAAATGATGAAATAAAACTTAGGGGGTGATTTTATCAAATGGATGACCAATAAAGATGTCATATGGGTTTTGAAATAGGTTTTGGGCCTTTGAAATTGTTTTAGATAGGCTTTTAAAGTGTCTTAAAAAAGGGTGGGCTTTTAGGTTTTAAAACAAGTTAGTGGATGACATTTTTGTAAAATATTATGCCAAATAGGTGTTGGGTTTACTTTAGGGATGTTTCATGAGTGATTTTGGAACAAATTTGAAGTGATTTTGAATTGAATTGGGTTTAATGTGGGTCTTTTTAGTAAAGGGGCCAAAGTGGGTCAAATTTGGCTAACTTGGTTTAAGGTTGGGCTAAGGTTAGATCTTATGTAAAATTAATGTTGAGAAATGTTCATTGGAGTGTCACAAAGAGTTTTCAACTTTGGTTGGGCTTTAATTTTGGGATTTGGACCCATTTGGGTTAGGTTTGGGTTTAGGCCAAAAATGGGGATTTTGACTTTGGGTTAGGCTTGGGTGGAGTTTTGGTTCAAATTTGGGGTAAATCTTGTTAGTGTTTTGTTTTTGGGGATATTAGGAAGGTTTAGGAAAAGATTTGGGGTTAATTGAAGTTGAATTAGGTTGGTTTAGGCTAGGTTTAGGTCATGGGCCAAGATTGGGCTTTAAGCTTTAAATTGAAATTGAATCCAAATTTCAATCAAATTGGGCTTGGATTTGGTCTAAATTGACATTGGGGATATTGAATTGCAGTTTAGAATTGAATTGGACCAAAATTGAGGTCAATTGGGTTGGTTTAGTGGGACATTGGATCCACTTGGGTTAAGAATGGGTCAATTTGGGTGTTTTGGTAAAATTGGGTTAAATTAACAAAATTGGCTTATGGTGTAGTTGAACAAAATAAAATGGGGAATATTTGAGATTTTATGGAATTTTCAGGGAATTTTTGGAAGTTTTAGATTTTTGGGTTAAAAATGGCACTTTGGGTATTTGGAAGGTATTGGAGGTATTTTTTGAATTTTTGGTATAGTTGGCTAAGGATGATCAATTTTAGTGGGGGGAAATGTTTAGGATTGGTTTTGAGGAATTTTGGGTAATTTAGGCAATTTTGCAAAATTTGGGCAATTTCGAGGGTATTTGGTGGGTTTAGCGAGTGTAGGGTCTCGGGGGTCAAAAATAGAAATTTTGGAAAAACGAAGATTGATCAAGTTTGAGTAAAATGGAATCACTTTCGTTGAGCCATGAAGCCATATCAAGCCCATAAGAGCTATGAGAGGACTCGCTTGAGGCATTCACTATGTTGTTCCTAACCCTCTTAGCCAAGAGCCTAGGGGTTAAGGTCCATCCATATGAATTATCAATATGAGTCAAGAAGTCAAGCTAGGTATGAATGGTTTTAGGATTTGGAATGTGTGTGAAAGATTAATGTGTGTGCAATTCAACCCTCACCAGACCAGGGCACCCAGGGTAGCCCTAAGTCCAAAGAATCCTACAGGGAACTCATCTTTTAAACCTCCACATTTGATTTTAACCCTCCAAGTGACTTGGGGATTTACAATCAAACTTATGGGGTTTGTAGGGATTTTAAGAGGTGTTTAAATTTCTAAATGGTGAGTTCCATTTCTAGTCCTCTATGATAGTCAAAGGGAAAGCCTAAGGATAGATCCTAAGTACTAAGGAGAGAGAAGAAAAGAGACCTCATCAAAAAATGAGGTCAACAGAGACGTGAAAGTGTTTCACGTCCCACAAGGATCGATCAAAGTCTGATAATTTGGCGAAGGATACGAATCCATGCCATCAGAACCAAATTGAAAATTTTCGTGGTTCTATGTCAGTAGACTTAGTGGACCTTCTTAAAAGAGGGAAGGAAACATGGAGAGTCAAAAAGAGACTTGAGAATAGCCGAAGGTTAGGGATTTCAGATTCAGGAATTTGTTTTAGTTGCTTGTTGTAATTTGATTTTTAGCTTGATTTTCAATTTAGGATTCAAATTTATTTGGGGTTCGTTTTTATTTGTAGTTTGTTTTGACATTCAGGTTTTTTTAAAAGAGTTCTCATTTATTTTTATTTTCCCTTTGTTCTTCGCTCTAAGTTCTTTTAATTTAATAGCGTTTCCCAGTCAGTTTGCACAAAAAGAGGTGAAGGCAAAACATGACATGGTCACTTTCATTCCAATCTTCTTGAAAATACTTCATGAAACTTGATCCAAAACATGATGATATTTTCTTTGAGAATTTAATATCTCATACAATCCATATAAATCCAAAACGAATTTTTGTAAGATTCTTGCAAGTTTCTTCTAAAAGCATCTGTGAAAATCCATGTCTGAATAGTGAGATACATGGACAATAACATCACCTTCCAAGTCATCCTTGGCAAGAATGTCATATGGATGTGCATTGGAGGTGTGCTATCTCCCATATAACTCACAGCTCGTAAGGCCGGAGGCTCTCTAACTCTGGATCTGGCTGGAAGTGGAAAGGCATTTTTCTATCGTCCATCCTCCTGAAAGTAACAGAGATCCACTCAACAGGCACTCCTGGAATGCAATGCTTTGCGATGTCCGCTCCATTTCCTTTTAACACCATGACGGAACCTACCGGTAGTGGTATCTCTACTGGCCCTTGGAATTCAGTAGGGCCTGCTATCCGGAGGTCAGATCTGAACATGATATTGCATTGGTTGACAAAAGACACTATGCAGAAAGGTCTAACGAAATCATGATGGTTTATATGTGAGGGTATGCAGTCACCCTCCTTGTACATGTTAATGATGCAGCTGTTGGGTATGCTATCTACAGACAATCCCCTCCATGTTATCATCCTCTTTACCATTCTTTTAATAATATTCGATATCGGATCCACCTCACTGGGACGGAGTATCCCTGGTGGATTTCCTTCTCTGTCTACCGCAAAGTTGTAGCAACATCCGCACTGGATCGTAACTCTTCCTTTCCCTGGCATTCATCTTCGGGGTTCTGAATAGGTATTTTCCCTCAGAGAACCAGCTCGACCAATTTTCTGGAGTTCAATAATGCAGTCTACAATTTGCTGTTGCTCGTAATCTAAGAATACATTTGTATGTAGCTCGAGGCCTTCTAAGATATTGATCCTCTTGCCTCCAATTTTCTTAAAGTATTCAAAAGTCTTCTTTTCAACATTCTGCATTCTTTCCAACTAATATTCTGGAATTATCTGCAACTGGCGAGGTCTAGTAACGTACTGGGGAATGTATGGTTCAACCCCGACACGCTCTCCTGCATGTCTTGGCTCCTCCGGGGTAGTCTCTGTCGGGACATCCTATGGGGTTGCTTTCGCAACAAGACACTTTAAAATTGGTGCATTTATCTGGCATCAAGGCACTTATTCTATTTCTGCTCTTCTTGGGATTTCCTTTATCTGCTCCGCTTTCCTTGGAGTTAAATTCCTCCTTTACGGTTCCCGATGAACCAATTTCTTTGGAGTATTTATATTCCTGGTAGCAACTGTCTCTTCATGTTGATTTGCTGCTTACATGATTAACATCTTGTGAATGTGGCGATTCTTGTTCCTCCGCTGGGTAGCAGTGAGAGTGGCTCTACTTACCCCTTGGATTTCTGCGGGCATGGTGCTGACAAGCATGCCCTCTGCTGTAGCAACAACAGACTTAACTTTCTTGTCTTCTCTCGTTGCATGAGCGGTGTTTACTTTTCTTTTCTTTTCTTGCTGGCGGATGGTGGATTTGAGCCACCCAATTTCATTACTGTATGGCTGTGAAGCTCTTCCCGATCAATCGGGGTCCAATCATTTTCTTCATATTGTAGCCCGACTGGTGTCAAGTCAGAGTCAATCTCGATCACAGCTCCATCCCTCACCATCTTTTCATCAAGTGCTAGACTCACTCCATTCTTAAAGTTCAGAACCAACCGCCCGTTCGATATCTCCCTGCAAAAAATAAGGAAAGGATCAGGGGCTGTACAAAGAACAAGAACAGTAGAAAAATATATGTTTATTTAATATGTTTATTTAATGAGGAGCTTTTATTCATTTATTTTAAATTTAAATAGGAGTAGGAAGAGATGAAGAAAGATCAAGAGAGAGACTCAATTTGAAAGGAAGGATAAAGACTTTATTATCATGATTTCACATGTTTTCTTTTTAACATTTTTTTTAAATGATTTTCTTTATCATCTACTTTTTATATTTTTGGGTTCGGACCCAGTCATAAGTAATTACTGTGCCCGTGCTTCTAGGAATGAGGATTCATTCTTCAAAACATCAGGTTGCGTAATACTTCTTTAGATATTGTCCATTAATTGGAAGCGTAGGTCATTCTCCAAGGCAATTTACAAGCTGGTAGGAACCTCCTGAGTAAACTGTCTCGACCATGAATGGCCCTTCCCAAGTCATTGAAATTTATCTCCCATCTTGCGATATGCAAGAATAGGTCTTCTGAGAACAAAAATCAAGTCACCGACTTTGTATGTCCTTGGATGGATTAATTTATCATGAGCCTGGATCATCTTGGCTTGATACAGTTCCAAATTCTGCTATTCTGAAAGCCTTTTCCCTTCCAAGCTTTCCAACTCTTCTAGTCGTAGTCTGGCATTTTCTTCTGTAGTGATTTTGTTCGCAACTGCAATTGTGAGAGGCAGAAGCTAGACCACTAAGGGTAGAACGGCCTCGGACCCGTACACTAAGGCGTAAGGCGTAGACTGGGTGGGATTTCTGAAAGTCGTCCTGTAGGCCTATAAGGCTTCTAGCAACTTATAGTGCCAATTTCTCTTATTGTCGTCCAAAGTTTTTTTTAGGATTTGGACGAGAGTTATATTAAAAGCCTCGGCCAAGCTGTTCGCTCTTGGGTAGTAGATTGTTGAATAGCGTCAGTCGATCCCGTGTCTTCTCACAAAATTGTTGATCTTCATGCTCTTGAACACGGACCCATTATTCGAAATGATTCTGTGTGGTACCCCAAAACGGTAGACAACTTGATTCTTGAAGAATTACAACACGTGATGTGCTTTCACTTTTCTGAGCGGAACTGCTTCTGCCCACTTAGAAAAGTAATCTGTAGCTGCAAGAATAAAGCGATGTCCTCTTGAAGAAGGTGGTTCTATCGGACCCACAATATCTGTGCCCCAACACTCAAATGGCCACGATGCAATTGTCGGATGTAGCACATTTGGTGGTTGATGTAGAACCACTCCATGCATTTGGCACTGGTGGCAACTTTTGGCAATCTTCATGCAATTGGTCATCATTGAGGGCCAGTAGTACCCTAGTCTTTTAATCTTCATTTTCATTTTCGGACCCGACTGATGAGCGCCACAAAGTCCCGAGTGTACTTCTTAACAATTTCACGAGCCTCGGACCCGCTCAGGCATCTTAGCCACATCTGATCAAAAGACCTTCTGTATAATGTATTATTTATTAATGAGTAAGACAGAGTTCTTTTCTTGATTTTATGGGCTATCGATGTATCGTCTGGTAGGTTTCCTGTTTGCTAGTAATCTATTAGTGGCTGCCGCCAATATTCTGTATTTTCCGTTACTACTGCAATTGTTTCTTCTGCTTTTTCTACTGATTTGTATTTTGTTTCCATGTCGAGCTGTGATAAGACCTGTTGTCCTCGAACTGACACTTCAACTGACTCATCCTGCAAGCAGGCAAATTCATTTGCATGTAACGCATCTGCGAGAGCGTTTTCTCTTTTGGGAATCTTATAGATTGTTACATTTGGAATTTGCTCCAATAGTTTCATGGCGTACTGAAAGTACTGCTTGAGTCTTGGCTTTAGAATTCTGTACTGTCCGACGACCTGTTGAATGATCAACTGAGAATCTCCATAGATGTGGATGTCTGTTATCCCCATCTAAATGGTTAATTCTAGAATGGATATAAAGGCTTTGTATTCTGCCTCATTATTCGTACACGGTTCTGTTAAGTGGTAGGAGTACCTTAACATCCCCCGCTCCGGTGTTTTAAAGATTAGTCTAATTCCTGCCTTACCGGGCACTATCATTTGTAATTCTTTATCTTTTGTGTTGACAATGCTCCATCGAAGTACAGTTACCAACGCCGATCATCGGGTTCTTCTAGGCTCATTATCTGCTCATCTGGCAAGTCATCGTTGAGAGGCGATTATGCCGGTAAAGGGTGTGCTGCGAGGAAGTCTGCTAGGACTTGTCCCTTTACGGCACGAAGAGGAAAGAAAGTTATATCGAACTGCAATAGTATCATCGATCACCTAGCAAGTCTGCCGAAAAGTGTCGAACCGATCATCAAATATTGCAACGGATTAAACTTTGAAATAAGGTTGATGTTATGAGAAAGCATGTAGTGCCTGAACTTCTGTGCAGCGAAGGTCAGGGCGAAACAGTGCTTCTCAATAGGAGGATACTTTACTTTCGTCAGAATTAGACGACGGCTTAAGTAGTAGAGAGCATTTTCTTTTCCCTCGTCATTGACCTGAGCTAGGAGGGCTCCGAGAGAGTTGTCTAGAGCTGCGATATAAAGTATCAACGGTCGTCCCGAGACTGGGGCTGCTAAAATAGGAGGTGTCATTAGGTATCGTTTGATGTCATCAAAGGCATGTTGACATTTTTAGTCCCAAGTAAACTTGGCATCCTTCTTAACCAAAGCAGAAAAAGGCTGACACCTTCGTGAAAAATTTGAGATAAAGCGTCGAAGATATGCCAACTTTCCTTGAAAGGATTGTAGTTGTTTCAAGGTTTTGGGAGGCGGCATTTCTAATATAGATTTAATCTTTTCCATATCGATTTCAATTCCACGATGTCGAAAAACAAATCCTAAGAATTTCCCAGAGGTGACGCTGAAGGCGCATTTCAAGGGATTCATCTTAAGATTATATCATCTTAATCGCTCGAAAAAAATTCTCAAATCATACAAATGATCTTCTTTTAGTTTGCTTTTAATGACCACATCATCCACGTAACACTCGACTTGGTTGTGAATGAGATCAGCAAAAATCCTTGTCATTGCTCTTTGGTAGGTTGCTCATGCGTTCTTCAATCCAAACAGCACCACTGTGAAGCAGTATACCCCGATCAGCGTTCTGAAGGCTGTAAGCTTTTCATCTTCTGGTGCCATCTTTATCTTGTTGTATCCTGAAGATCCATCCATGAAAGAAAAGATTTCATGTTTTGAAGCGATGTCGATCATCAATTCTAGAATTGGTAGTGGGAATTCATCCTTTGGACATGCTTTGTTTAAATCTCTGAAATCCATGCAGATTCTGATGTGACGATTCTTCTTTCTGACTGGTACCACATTGGCTAACCAAGTTGGATATTTTTCTTCACGGACAAATTTAGCGTCTATTAGCCTCTTAACTTCAGCTATAACTTATAGTTCAATCTCTAGACGCATTCTTCTAGGAGCTTGTCTAACTGGAACGGCAGTGGGATCCTCTCCTAGCTTGTGAACTGCGACCTCTGGAGCTAATCCTAGCATTTCATCATAACTCCAAGAAAAACAGTCCTTGAACTTCATTAATAACTTGATTATCTCTTCGGAGTCTTCTTTATTGAGTAAGGAGCTAACAAAGGTCGGCCTAGGCTCTTCGCTAGTACCTAAGTTAACTTTCATTAACTCGTCTATTGTAGATTTAATTTCTTCTTTGAATCTGGAGGAGCATCTCCGATTGGTAGATCCTCAAGATCATCTGAAGCTTCCAGGCAACTTTCATCATGCTCGTGAGTGACAACTAAGCAAAATCCCGTATCATCAACTGATCCTACTGTGTCGAATTCGAGACCATGTTTTGAATTGGGAGGCCAACTGGCATTGTTCCATAATTTTTCAAAGTGTTGTGATTGACCTTTTGTCCATTTTTTAGGTAAGATACCACGTTGAATTAAATTTTGAACACAGGGAGAGTACCACTCAAAAGACAGTTCCATTAATTCAGAAGAAGCAACATCTTCAAATTGTACATCATTTTCAATTTTGGAAGCAGAAGCACCACGACAGAATTTGATTGGTTTAGTACCACCACCATGCACTTCCTTGATCACCATACCCTCGATCTTATTAGAATGAATCGGGGTCAGGGTCATAGTATGTACATAATGGTTAATCTTCTCATACATTGATTTATATTCTTTATTTTTTTCATCTTCGAGAGAGATCTTCAACTGGGGTTTCTTTTGATTTATTGTCTCTACTTCTTTCTTGATTTCTTCTTCTTCGGAACTGTTCTCCCAATCAATGTAGATGACTGGTTTCTTCTATCCAACTGTTCTAACATCTCTTCCACAACCCCGTCCCCGGCCTCGACCTCGGGTGTGAGTTTTGGAGAAATCTTCACCATCTCACCGTAAGGGAGTGGTGAGTAACTGTTGGACTAGAATTTCAGGCTCTTTATCGTCTTGTACTTCTTTTGCTTCATTTGGTATGACTTTTCTGGAAAAGATTGTTTTCTTCAGAGGCGTGTAGTAGGCTGCATCTTCGTGAATTCCGATTTCATGCACGGAGAATGGTTGCAGGTCACCTTTGATACATTGCTCTCCTCCTTCATAATATTTTATGCACTGGTGCAGAGATGACAGTACCATCCGGTTTTCATGAATCCATGGCCAACCAAGTAGAGCATTGAATGATGTTTCAGAATCAATTATGTGGAATTTTGTGGTTGTCTTTGCTAAGTCATCAATTTTAATTAACAGTGTGATCGATCCCGGAGCTCTTTCTCCTTTCTGATTGAACCCTCTTAATAACATCTTGTCTGCTTCAAGTTTGTGAGCATCAATTTCCAAATATGCTAACGTTCGAGAGCTCATTATGTTGATTGATGCTCCCTGATCAACCAACACTCTGGAGAGCGTAAACTTTCCAATAGTGACTGAGATGTACAACGGTCGATTATGATCAGTCGTTCCGAGTAGTAGATCATTGTCTGTGAAGGTAACACCTCACTGTTCTTTTAACGAGCAAACCTCGTCTAAGCAATTATTGGCCATTTGAGCTAAACAAATTTCTGGTTCAAGTAGAGCCTTGATCAGAGCTTCCCTCATCTCCTTTGATAGGATCAGAGCGTCGTATATGCTTAGTTTGGCTGGTAGCTTCCTAAGATGGGCTAGCACGTTATAATCCACTTTATTACCATGTTACTCGATTTCTTCCTGAATGGGCAGTTCCTATGCTGGGGTTGGCTCTTCCTGAGCAACCAGCTGCTTTCCTTTATCCTTTGGACCCATTCTTGGGGGTAGAACCTTTCCGCTTCTTAGATTTACTTTAGTTATTTCTTTTGAATTTGGTGTTGAATCTGTCGGTGTCTCCTCTTGAATCAGAATGACTGGCTCTTCTAGCGTTGCTTCGGAATCTGATGACTCTAATTCTATCGCAATCGGAGCTCCTCGAAATTCACAAATAGAATCTCTGCTTGTTGAGCTTTCATAGCCATCATTGTGAACATCTTCTCCTTCATCGTGGTCATTGAGGTTCAAGATGATTTGAGAATCGTTATTTATATAGGAATCGAGATCCAAATTATGTTGGTTTTTGTTAGTTATGTAATCGTTAGAAACAGTCAAAACGTAGCCAACGCCAAAACTCTTATCATTATAAGATCCCGCCGAGGCGAGCAAATATTCATACAGAGTGAGAGGTTCGAGGGATTTCTCCTCCGAATTGGAAATAACTATCCTAGGATAAGCAGCCCCTAGTCTACTCTTCGGAGCCTCGATTTTCTTCTCTTCTACAGTCTTCTCCTCCTTCTGAGGCGGTTCTTCGATCGCAAGAAATAGTGCCGGCTCGGCAGGTTTCAAACTCTGAGTTGAAGCGTGTATCGAAGCGGTCTGGATATGATCTAAATTTTCTTTGAAGACTTTGTCCAGACGGTACTCCATCCATCATGGGTTGTGTAAGGGTCTATCAGAACAATGAAATCCGTTGAAATAACATTGATGGAACCTCCCTTTTGGGGTTCCATCATGTATTCCTTTGGGATTGTTATGTTCCCTTTCCGGAGATTTTCATCAAGCCAAATCTTGAAAATGATGCAATCCTCTATCTTATGTCCGAGCATCCGGTGGTAAGGGCAATAGTTTGGATGATCCTTCTTGTTAACTTCTTCTAGCCTCTTGGGCTCTGGTAGCTGAAAATGGGGTGTCTTCATTAAACTGCGAAACATCTTCGCTACTGCTTCAATTTTGAATGGATATTCCTTATTCAGAAAATCTTTTAGGGTACGCTGTGGACGAGGCGGTTGATAACTCCGCTGAGGTTGTTGGTAAGTACGTTGTAGTGGTTGATAGCTAGGCTGTGGCCGCTCTGGCTGTTTCTGTACTGGCTGCTTGCCCTTATCTATTGTCGCGATGATTCCAGACTTCTTTTTGAATGTTTTCACTGGTTTCTGTTTATCGTTCTTGTCCACAAAACTTAGCTGCTTTGCTTCCCCTTGTAGGCTCCTGACCTTGCTAAGCAGCTTATTGAAAGTCTTGATTGTAAATCCTTTAAGGAGAACTACTATTGGGCCATGGATACTTTTCAGCAAAATACCGATCACATGCTGTTCTTGAAGATGTGGTTCACACTTCATGCTTAAGTTCCTCTATCGAAGTATGTAATCCACTAAAGTCTCGTTTGGTTTCTGGTGCTCCACCATTAGATCACCGATGGTGATGTGGTGCCGAGCCCCAACAAACTGCTTAACGAAAAGGTTTTCTAACTCTAAAAAGGTCTTAACTGAACCATTTGGCAATTCTGTGTACCAGTCAAAGGCAATCCCTGACAAGCTGCTGACATACTGTTGAAAGTGTAAAGCGTCACTCCCACTGGCACTGCAGCAACTAGCACGAAAATGTACGACATGCTGCTGAGGATTTCCTGTGCCATCAAAAGTCTTGAACAGAGGTGGTACGAAGCCTTTTGGGTATTGGACGGCATCAAATTCTTCCGGGTAAGGTCTACCCAACTGAATAGATGCTCCACTCTTGGATTGTGTTAGGGCTTCTCGCACCTGCTGTTCTACCATGTTTTTAATGTCCTTTTCGGGAATCATGCTCTGTACAGAATCCTTCTTTGGTGGCTCGTCTCCGTTGACGGATGTGATCTCTTTTCCTCCATCTGCAATATGGATGATCTCTGGGGGTGTTTCTTTCTGAGGTTGTACCTGACTCTGGAGAGTGGCTAAAGCAGCAGCCATCTCTTCCATCCTCCTTGCCATTTGGAAAATTGTGTCATCTTCTTCCCAAAGTTGTGCTCTCACCACTTCCGGTTCATCTCTTTCTGCAGCTACTGGAGCACCCTGCGAGGCTGACGATGCTCGTGTTTCAACCATGTTGATCTCAGCATACTCCTCATCCATGAACTCTGATGAATCAACTTCCTTTTCCAACTTTTCTCCTCTTTCTTTTGCCAACCTTCGGATATTTGTCCTTAGCTTTCCTATAGCATCCTCGAGGGGTCTCTTCCTGACAGTATCGCGGTTGTTGTGTGATGGTTGTTGAACTTCTTTTTCGGGAGTTTCTTTTATTGCAGTAGCACTTTCTTCTGATTCAGGCTCTTTGACGAGGTTTTTCTTCTCAGGCTATTGTGTTGGTCTCGGCTCGGTAATAATAGGTCATCACACCATCCTTCTTACAGCAGATGGCCTAGGACCGGACGGTCTGTTGGCTACATGCTGGTAGGTGGTGTCCTCCCTAATATGATGGCTCGATACAACAACGGGTGAACTAGCTCTCATTTTCTTCGTTGGTTTCTCTATGGCAGTGACAGGTTCTACTCATGGTCCAAGGCGGGATCTAGCTGGCACTCGTCCCATTCTTGTTAGGATTTCTGACACGGGGCATCTTTCTTTCTTTGCCAATTTTTCTATTACAGCTTGTAGCCGAGCAAATGGTGTAGTCTTAACCCTTTTTCTTTTGTAGTTACTATAGTATGCAAGTCGGGGAAGTGTAGCGGCAATCCTTTGGATGTCTTCTTCATCCGATGCAGCAGAAAGGGGGTGAAACCTACTCCCTTCCAACAGAGGTATATACTCAGGCAGTTCTTCTCTTTCCTCAGGAATTTCGTCTAAAAAGTAACTTCGACAGCTTTGGCTTTCTCGATCCTGGCGATCTTTTTGCTTCTATTTATCCTTTGAGTCTGAGTTAGGGGTGTAACTCTTGAACTGGACCCAATCTCGAAAACAGATGACATTGTAGCAAAATCTGTACCCTCCACGGTGACAGGCTCATCACAGGCTTGAATTTTCTTCCCCTTTAGTTTGGCATAAGTCGAGGTAGGTGAAGAGATGAATAGACCGGTGGGGGTAGAGATAACAGTCCTCCTACGAATAGTAGTACTTCTTTTAGCTGGAACCCTTTGCAGGGGAGGGAATTCTTGAGTCGACTTCAGGTTGAACTCGATTATGGGCTCTTCAGTTTCTGACACTTTGTCCATTAGTGCGAAGAGAGTGACGTCAGCAAACATGATCTCTGTATTGTCGAATCCTTGTCCAAAATGGATGATTCCATTGTCAGACAGCTCGTCCTTATAGACGGCGATGTCCATTCCATTGGTGAAGGAGAAAATTAACTTTGGGGCAGTCATTTTCTGCAGGGTAGATTCTAACTATTAGTCCCAAATTATGCTTCCTTTTGTCGCAAAACTTTAGGACTAAAAAGAAAGATTCCGAACACATTTTTGTTTATCTTAGTGTATTTATGATTTAAAAGAGTTTTTTTATTAAAGGGTTGTTTATTATAAGAATTATTTGTTAGGAACAAAATGATTAAAGAACGGAGGTTTATAGAAAAAAAGGGAGGGACCCGATTCGGAATTGGAAAAGGAAGAGAAATTCCCGTAAAACTTCACAACCCGAGGGACCGCTCCTGAACTAACCCCTATTGGGGGTCCACCCCACCTCAAAAAAGAGGTAAAAGAATTTCAGAACCTCTCTGTTTAGGGATGTCTAAATAGTGGCTCCTAAATCCAAAAAGGGAGTCGATTATACTTGCTCAAGACAGAAAAGAGCGAGGTATGCCAACGGAAAAATGATAGTTTAGTCCACTAGGGATATGAACTCACTATCGATTTATGAAAGCAAAACCATCTAATCAAAATGGAGAGAGGAACTAGTCCCCAGCGGAGTCACCAGAAGTTGTCGGCATATTTTTAGGTTGTGTTGTATTTTAAAAGGGGTCGCCTACAGAAGTTGTCGGTGAATTTTTTAGATTTTAAATTTAATTTAAATATATATATAGTTTTAGAAAGAAGCATTTGATTTTAAAAATAATTTTAATTTTAAAAATTTTAAGATATGAAATCAAACCGATCTTACATCCCGAATAGTCTATATAAACGAGCACCACACCACAAACCGTGTTGCTATCCCGAAGAATAGACACACTGCTTGATGACGTGGTTTGATTAAATAAACTAGAAGATTTGTGATATATGTTTGGTCTGCGAACCAATTTTTATAAGCCGACAAGTTCCCTTGCTTAATATAAAGGAATTAAGCAGGGTTTATATTACCTGGGTTCTTAAAGTTCCCTATAAGGGCATGCCTCTATAGTTAATTACATCTTAAAAGACAGGAATTATTCAAGAAAACTCTCGATAATGATAAGTGGTTTTGCTCTCAAGAATTTCAAAGTTTAAGGTTTTCAAAGGATTGGATTTTGGAAATTTCAATAGGGATTAGCTCGAAATTGGAACAGTTTATTTTACGAGTCCAAAGGAAGAAAAGTAAGATGAGCTGAGGATCCAAGAAGAATCTTAGCAACTTCCCAAACTATCCTATTGTTTGGCTTCAATTTAGCAAAATTATTTAATGTTGCAATCTTGCCAATTTTAATTAGGACTTATATTAGTATGACACAACCATACAAATAGCTTCGAAGATGTGATGATTTGTGTCGTACGAAACGACTTCCTCAGAGTCCTAAGACCGGTTAGGACTTAATTTGCATAATATGGTTATGCAAATGCCTAACGAAAAGTTGAGGATTTATCTTGCACTAGGCTAACTACCTCGAAATCCTATGGCTTGGTTATTTAATTCTAAGAATGGTTTCGTTGAAGTAGACCAGGGTTTTGCTGACAAAGATGGTCGTGCTGCCCACCGTGCTCTGAGCTCCTTGTTGTTGCAGAGTTTTAGTTTTAGAAGGTGAAAATCAGGAGATGAGAGAAGTGTTTTGGTTTAGAAATCTTAAAGTCAAAATATTTTTAATATTTTAATTAAAACAAATCTTAAAGTTGTTTAAACAGAACCGATTAAGATCCCACGGTTCCATCATCCCGGCACCGTTATTTTCATCGAATTCACTTAATCCAGATGAATTTGCTAAACTCAACTAAATAAGTTCCACATTTTCATTTAGACCGTGGGAAACTCGTTAGCAACACGTGGGTTACATCATCTGAGGTATTTCTGATTATTCAACAAGACGTTTTAATTTAGTTGCAATTGTAGTTTTGTTGTTCTATTTGTGAGTTGTTTTATATTTTGAAATATTGTGGCGGTGAATTTTATCTTGTGGTGACTTTTAATTTAGTTTTGGGTTTCAGTTTTGTGACTATCCTAAAGATTTCAGTTTTCATGCAACAATCTTGTTTAACATGCAAGAAAAAGTAAAGTGCAGTGCATGAAAGTAAATTGCAATAAAGTAAATTGCAATAAAATAAAAGCATACCTGGAGGGTCTTCCCGTCATCCCAAGCTGCACTTAAAACATATGTTAAGGCATTTAAATATTTCAACAAGTACCTAGGTAAAGCTAAGGTATGGTTTTGGTTGTCTACTAAAATCCTAGTCCTATTGCTAGTCGATTCCTATGACGTCTAGGTTCTTGTGTTTTGTTTATGGATGATTTTCTTCACCACAGAACAATTAAGTTCAATTGTTCTTCTAAAACATCTCATCATATTGAGAAAGTGCTTAGTACGAGTCCTAAACTTCTTTTCTATACTTTCGAGATTATTTTGAGTCCAAGTAGATTTAGTTGCACAGGTGAATTAATCATCTAGGAGTTTAGTTAAGCTTTGTCTCTTGCTCAGTGAACTTGGACATTTGATTACCTGATGAATGAAGTGACATCTCACTTAATACTCCATTTAAGAGTTATAATAATTAAAGCCTTTTGAGGCAAGTTGGTTTGTTGAGAATTTTAATCATTCTTAATTTGAAGTTTGAGTTAATGGTTTAAAGTGATTTAGTTTAATTATGAGGTTTTAATTAATAATTTTAAGTTTGGAATAGTGTTCAAATTATTTTTGGTTTAAATCTTTATACTTTAAGTGATCTTAATATTTTAAATTAATTTTTGGTGTTTCAAATTAACATAGATTATTCATATATCTTAATGATTTGATTTAGGTTAATTATGATATTTTAGGTTAATCTTGATTAGTTTGATTTTTTATATTCTTAATTATGAATTGTCTTAATATTTCAAATTTGTTTTACTTTTATTATTGAGTGATGTTAGTTTAATATAATTTAAATTTAATTTAATTGAATTTAACTTAATTGAATTTAATTTAATTTCAATATTTTAAATTTAATTTAATTTAATTATTAAAATGTTAATTTAATTTAATTTTAATTTTAATTAAATTTTTAGTTAATTTAATTTAATTTAATTGTTAAACCACTTAATATTTTGAGCTTTCCTTTAATTTAAGGGTTATTTTTTTTAATTTTTAATTTACTTAGTTTGGATTATCATATTAATCTTAATTAAGAGTTAAATATTATTGAAGTGATTTATTTATGAATTTTTTTATTAAAGAATTAATATCCTCTCAAGTTATATCCCTATTTTTAATAATTCAAATTTTCATTAATCTTCCAAAATTTAAATTGTTTAAATAATTAAAGTTTCATTTTTGTTTATTAACAGTGATTAATGGGTTCCTACCATTTTAATTTCCTAAAGTTTCAATCAACCAAGAAAGATAAAATCAAATATTTTACCCTCCATTTTGATTAAACCTAAAATTTTAATAAAGGGGTTTAAATTCTTTAATTACCTTTATGCCCTTTTAGGCTTATTTATTTCATAACTCACTAAATTGAGTTCAAATGAACTTGGAATTTTTATGCCACCTCACTCACATGTCAATTAAGACATTAGAGAAGAAAATGTGATTTTTTTGAATTTAATTTATTTATATAATTATTTTTAGTAGAAAAAAGGGATTTTAAGGAATATTCAGCAAGATGACCAAAGTAAGGTTTCTGTCCTTAAGAGAATTATGGGATGTTTCTAATGACTAGGGGACCACTTGGACCAATTTTGGTGATTTTTTAAATTATATTTTATTTATTATAATTATTTTGAGTTTTGGAGTGTTAATTAATTATAAAATAAAATTAAAGTTGAATAATGTATTTTATATTTTTCTTAAATCTCTCTGACCTCAAGGAGTTCAAAGAAACAAATTTTACAATTTTCTGATTATTTTTATTTATTAGAATTAATTTAGTGGAAAGGTTGGAAAATTCATTTTTTAATATTAAAAATTGTTTTGAAGCCTTTAAAATTCAATATCTTAACTTAGAGACTTTGGAAAAATATTTGGTTTGTTCCTAAGTGGTTAGGAGTCAAAATATTACATTTTTATGATTTTTAATATTTTTATGATTTTTTATTATTTTTTTATTATTTAAATATAAAAAATATCATTAAAAATAAAAAATTTTAGAAAATTCCAATTTTAATTTTTATAGACTCCTCTGATATCAGAGAGCCCACAAAACCAATTTGGTGAAATTTTGAAATGTATTTTTGGAGTTATGAATTTTTAAAGTTTAATTTTGATCATGTGGCCTAATTAATTCATTTAGTGGGGTTAATCATTTCTAATTGACTTCAAACTTTTATACAAGGTTCTCTGTATCCTAAAGATCAATGGAGAATTGATTTCAAGTTATTTTGATGTGTGGTTAACCCTAATTAATTAAAATTTAATTTTGAGTATTTAGGCTAATTAGGGTTATTCTTAATGAATTAAGCCTAACCATAATTATCCTAGGGTCCACTGGTCCTAAGAAACTGCCCCAAATTTTTCTAGAATTTATTGAGCAATATGCTAATTATTGGAATTAAAATACCAAAACAGTGACATAAACTTGAAAAATACATAACTTCTTATAGAGATAGCCTCTGACCTTGAAAAATTCAGAGAATGTTCCCAAGATCAGAGGCTTCAAAAGCCCTATGGTCTCATGCCATGGTGAATTGTGTATGCAAATGGAGAATCAAAATACTCAAAATAGTATATAATTAATTAAAAATAAAATACTCATCAAAATAACTTGATTTCTTTTCCACATTATTCTCCTCTGTTCACTGAGCAAGAGAGTATTTTTAGTTTATTTTTATGATTTTTCTACACAAAGACATGGATTTTCTATGTTTTGGGTATTTAAATAAATAGAATAAAATCCTATTTATCTACTTATCCAACTCAGCTCCACGTCAACCTACGGCGGATCGAAAGACCATGCGGCGTGCTCCTATTTGACGCCGCCATCTGAGTCAGCCGCTATGCGTCCCGCTGTTCCGCCTCTTCCTCTGATTCGACGCAATCTGAGCCGTTCAACCGATACACGTGCGATTGGACGGCGCCTGGTCATCGTCTACGACTGGTGTGCACCCGTGACCGTCCACACTAAAACCCTAAGAACTCACTCATTCCTCAACGGATTTTTGTGTTCTTATGTTCTATGGATTCGTCTTGAGAAGACGAACACATCCATATAGTTTGCACGCCATGAAATTAACTGAAAAGAAATGGAGTATTGTTGGAAGCTCAGGTGGAAGGAATGATCCATACCTTTGCTCTGAGAAGTTTAGCTTCAATCAGAGAGTTGTGTCACCTTCAATTGCACCCAAGGAAGCTCCAAATGAAGTCTCTGGCTCTGGGGAATTGTCTAGGTATGAAAGTGTCGATAGCCGAATTCAAAGCTTGGAGGCTAAAGCAACTGGGTGGCCTGGAGAGGGGGCTTTCACTAGGGAACTCCTTCTCTTGGTTCTGTACAAGTGTAGGTGAGTTTAATTTGGATTTGATGGAGGTTTGGGAGATGTCCTGGTTTTAAGCTTGAATTTGAACTCAGAAATTGAGCTCAACTGGGGGAAATTGGGATTGGAATCTAATGGGGATCAAGTGCTCTATGTGTGGAGAGCTGTCTGGAGCAATTTTGGCAGAGTTTCAGTAGAATTTTGTTCAGCCCCTCCTTGGCCGAGAGTTGGTGTAGTTTAAAAAAGAGGTGGTTGGAGGGATTTCCAGGGGGGTTTAACGGCTTGGATCAACTGCTCTGGTGAGGAGAAGAACAGCCATGGTGGCCATTAGGCATGGGACAAGTCAGCAAGGAAGAATTCAAAAATTGGCTCACTTGGGTGCTCTCGGCACAGTGGTTTCCGAGGGCCGTGGTGGCCGGCCGGCTAGGGTCGGTCACCCTCAAGGTCGTGGAGGTCGTGGGCCGGGTTTAGTGCAGTCAATTTACCATGGACATGTGTAAAGGAGTTGAATTGAAATGGAATGAGGGAAGGCTATTTTGAGTCCAAAAGGGTCAACCCATGGTTTTGGGCTAGGTTCACCACCCAAGGCCTGGTTTTGGGCTGAAAAGAATCACTTGGGCAGCTAAGAGAAAATGGTGTGGTCTCCATCCATGGTGAGGTGGCTAAACTTGGTTAAAAGTGGCCCCTCTTCTTGCCATTAATGGGGTTAAAAGTGCTTAAGGAAGGCTTAAGAAAGGGGCCCCTCTTCTTGCCATTAATGGCTTGGTGAGGTGGAAAGGGGCTCCCAAGGCTTGCATATGGCTTATGCATGGCTCTATGGCTCCATATGGCTTAGGGATGGCTTGGGTTGGTTTCATGAAAGTGGGTTTAAAGGATTTAAGATATTTAGGGGTAGTTTGGCACATGGCTTAATTTAGAAAAGTTTAATGATGAATTTGAAACTTAGGGAGCGATTTAAATCAAAGGGGATGATGAGGGGAAATTTCATGTGGGCTTTAGGATAGATTTTGGGCTTTTGGATTTATTTTAGATGGGCCTTTAGAAAGGTTTAAGGAGGTGGGCTTTTAGGTTTGAAAACAAATTGGTAAATGGATGTTTTGTAAAAAATTGGGCCAAACAAATGTTGGGTTTAGTTTAGGGATGTATCATGAGTGATCTAGAATAGGTTTGAAATAATTTAGAGTTGAATTGGGTTTAATTTAGGATTTTTTTGATAAAGGGGCCAAAGTGGGTCAAATTGGGCTAACTTGGGCTAAGGTTGGGCTAGTGTTGGATTTGATGTAAAATTAATGTTGATAAATGTTTATGGGGGTGCTACAAAGAGTTTTCAACTTTAGTTGGGCTTTGATTTTGGGATTTGGGCCCATTTGGGTTAGGTTTAGGTTTAGGCCAAAAATGTGGATTTTGGTTTTGGGTTAGGTTTGGGTGGAGTTTAGGTTCAAATTTTGGGCAAATCTTATTAGTGTTTTGTTTGTGGGGATATTAGGAAGGTTTAGGAAAAGATTTGGGGTTAATTGGAGTTGAATTGGGTTGGTTTGGGCTAAGTTTTGGTCATGGGCCAAAATTGGGCTTTAAGCTTCAAATTGGAATTGGATCCAAATGTCAATCAAATTGGGCTTGGATTTGTTCTATATTGATATTGGGGATATCGAATTGAAGTTTAGAATTGAATTGGACCAAAATTGAGGTCAATTGAAGTGGTTTGGTTTAACATTAGGTCTACTTGGGTTAAGAATGGGTTGAATTTGGGGTTTTGGTAAAAGTAGGTTAAATTGACAAAATTGGCTTATGATGTAGTTGAAAAAAATAAAATTGGGAATATTTGGGATTTTCTGAAATTTTTTGGGAATTTTTGGAATTTATGGATTTTTTGGTTAAAAAGGGCATTTTGAGTATTTGGAGGATATTGGGGGGTATTTTTGGAAATTTTTGTATATTTGGCTAAGGATGATCAATTTGAGTGGGGGAAAATGTTTAGGATTGGTTTTAAGGAATTTTGGGAAATTTAGGAAATTTTACAAATTTTGGGTAGCTTTAAGGACATTTGGTAGGTTTGGTGGGTGTAGGGCCCCGGGGGTCAAAAATTGAAATTTTAAAAAAATGAAGATTAATCAAGTTTGAGTAGAATGGAATCACTTTGGTTGAGCCATGAAGCCATATCAAGCCCATAAGATCCATTAGAGGACTCATCTGAGGCATTCACTATGTTGTTCCTAACCCTCTTAGCCAAGGGCCTAGGGGTTAAGGTCCATCCATATGAATTACCTACATGAGTCAGGAAGTCAAACTAGGTATGAATGGTTTTAGGATTTGGGATGTGTGTGAAAGTGTAATGTGCACAGGTCAACTCTCACCTGACCAGGCCACCCAGGGTTGTCCTAAGGCCAAAGAGTCCTATAGGGAACTCATCCTTTAAACATCCACATTTGATCTTAACCCTCCCAGTGACTTAGGGGTTTACAATCAAACTTATGAGGTTTGCAGGGAGTTAAGAGGTGTTTAAATTTCTAAGTGGTGGGATCCATTTCTAGTCCTCTAAGATAGTCGAAGGGAAAGCCTAAGGCTAGATCCTAAGTACTAAGGAGAGAGAAGAGAAAAGACCTCATCAAAAATGAGTTCAACATGTGACTGCTGATAATTCTGTTGAGGAGGTTGGTAACTTTGCAGAGTTTGTTGATAACTCTGCCGAGGTCATTCTATTCATATTTGCATCGGCTACTTGCCCTTATTTACTGATGTGATGGTTCCAGACTTTTTCTTGAAGGCTCTAACTGGTTTCTTTTTATCGGTCTTATCGATGAAACTGAGTTTCTTTGCTTCCTCTTGTAGACTCATAGCCTTGCTGATCTATTTATTGAATGTCTTAATTATAAATCCCTTGAGGAGAAATGCTATCGGACCGTGAATGCACTTTAGCAGAATTCTATTGGCATGTTGTCCCTAGAGTTGCGGCTCACATTTCATGCATAAATTCCTCCATCGCAGAATGTAGTCTACCAAAGTTTCATTTGGTTTCTGTTGCTCAACTACAAGACCACCGATGTTGATGTGGTGCTGAGCTCCGGCGAACCATTTTACAAATACGTTTTCCAATTTTGTGAATGTTTTGACTGAACCGTTGGGCAGCTTCGAATACCAGTCAAAGGCAATTCTTGAAAGGCTGCTGACAAACTGGCGGAACAACAAAGCGTCGCTACCCCCCGCATTGCAGTAACTTGTGCAGAAGTATGCAACATGTAGTCGAGGGTTTCCCGTTCCATCAAAAGTCTTGAATAGAGGTGGTATGAAGCCTTTAAGGTATTACACAACATCAAATTCTTTGGGGTATGGTCTACCCTTCGAAATCAATGCCCCGCCTTTGGATTGGGCTAAGGCCTCTCGCCCCTGCTGTTATACCATATTCTTAATGTCCTTATCTGGTATTAGACTTTGAGTGGAATCCTTCTTTGGTTGCTTGTCTCCATTGATGGATGTGACTTCATTTCCTCCGTCTGTATTGTGAATGACTTCCGGGCGTGTTTCCTTTGGGGGCTGAGGCTGACTCTGAAGCGTGGCTAGTGCAGCCGCCATCTCCTCCATTTTCTTCTCCATTCGATAAATTGCGCCATCCTCCTAAATGCATAACCTTATTATCTCTAGGTCATCTCCTTCTGCAGCTGCTGGAGATCCCAGTAGAGCTGATGATGCCCGGGTCTTAACCTCGTTGATTTTCGTAAACTCCTCATCCATGTACCCTAACAAGTCCTTTTCATTTTATGATTTATCTTTTCGTTCTTTAGCCAACTGCTGAATATCTGTTCTCAAATTTTCCAAAGTGACTTCAAGGGACCTTCCTATGACGGTCCTATGATTGGTAGAATGTAGTCGGTGAACCTCATCCTCTGGAGTCGTCTCTGAAATGGCAGTAATCCCTTTAGTTCTGGATTCAGCATCAGAACTCTTCATTTCTGGCTGTTCTGCCAGTATTGGCTCCACATAATTAGGTCACCACACCATCCTTTTGAAATTGCGTGCCTAGAACCGAGTGGTCTATTGGCGGTAGGTTGCAACGTGGTGTGCCTTCTAAGATGCGGGCTAGATACCATGGCAGGTAACTTCTTGCTACTCAATTTTCTCTTCTTTGGTGGAAGTTCCCTTTGAACGACAGGAGGAAACACTCTTGATCCGAGACATGCCTTAGTAGGTATTCTCCCCCTTCTTCTCAAGATTTCAGACACAAAACAATTATCCTTTCTTGCCAACTTCTCAATTATCATCCACAATCGAGTAAGTGGCGTACTCCTTGCCTTCTATTCTTTGTGATCACCATAATACGCCGGTCGGGGTAACGAGGCAGCAATCCTCTGAACACTTTCTTCTTCAGGTGCAGTAGAAAGTGGGTAAAATCTATTCTCTTCTAGCAGGGGTGAAAGTTCTGGCAGTTCTTCTTCCTCCAAGATCTCTTCAGGAATGAAAACTTCAGTGGTCTTAATTTTCTTGACCTTGGCCACTTTTCTATTCTTACTTTTCCTTTGGGATTTAGTCAAGGGTATAAACTTCAAGCTAGACCCTATCTCGAATACAAACGGTATCGCAGCAAAAGTCGTACCTTCCATGGTAGCAGACTCATCACTTATCTGGACTTCCTTCCCTTTCCATTTGGCGGGGGTAGGTGCAGTGACGACTAGACCAGCGGGGGCAGTAACAACAGTCCTAAGGGCAGTCTTATTAGCTTTGACAGCTAATTTCTTACGGCCAGTGATCACAGAAAAATACATCAAAAAATTCATATTTATTTTTGATGAAATTGCACTTTAAAGAAAGATATTTTCTTTATTTTATTGCAGGATTAAAGATTTATAAGTGATGGAAGCAAAAAGCATGAAATGGAGCAAATTTGGATCAAAAAGAAGGAAATTCATGCAAATATAACTACTTAGCCGATGGCGAGATCGAGTCCTCCAACGGTGAGATCGTGAGGAGAATTTCTAAAGAAATTAGAACTACCTCGCCTACAGCAAGCCCGAGCCCTCCGACAGCGAGATTGCGCGGTTTGAAGACCTTCTAGAAGCCCCGCTGACGGCGAGGTCGTTTCCCGCTGACGGCGAGGCAGTTCAAAATGCATATACATTGAACTTGGACACTTTTTGAAGAGGTGTTTAAGCACCCCTTGGACCTTTACTTACCTCTATAAATAGAGGCCGAATTCTAGTGTCTTAGTGTGTCTCTTGAGTCTTCTATGTGTCTATTTTAGTGAGTCTGAGTGAGTTTGTTTATCATTAGTAAGTTTATTAGTTTAATTGAGTGCTATTTAGTTTGCTGTACTAGAAGGAAAAGTCAAAGGAACTTCAAGGAGTCTGCTTGGGGAGGAAATTAAGATAAGTATCTTTGTTTATTGTTGTTAACTTTAAATGAAATCCATGCTTTGTTTTATTCACATGCATTCTGAGTAGTTTTCTTAGTCTTTCTCCTTGTTTATGAAAATTATTTGGATTGATGAAATTAAATAGAAGCACCTAATATAATATAAATAAATTGTGATAATGTTTACTTAAAACATAATTTACTTTCAATCTGCCAATCGAGTAGTTAAAATATGTTGAATTATCAACTATAGTAAAAATTACATCCAATATTCGGGAAGTCAAAAACCTTGGAAGGCGGGTGCAAATAAATAGGGAAATATTAATTATCGGATGTAGAATTGGATATTTTAGTGTGACGGACTAAAATACTCAATTCGGTCCTACCGTTTCGAGAGCCGAAGTGTAGATGTTAGCCCTCGAGTGAGGGGAACGTGGGAGCTCGGAAGTGGTAGCCGATATCCTCCCGACCCTAGCCGCAGATTCAGTAATCAAACATAGGATTAGTCAATGTTCTTTGCACCTGGA
The DNA here is from genome assembly GCA_022702705.1 of Papilionanthe hookeriana x Papilionanthe teres. NCBI lineage: Eukaryota > Viridiplantae > Streptophyta > Magnoliopsida > Asparagales > Orchidaceae > Papilionanthe > Papilionanthe hookeriana x Papilionanthe teres. The sequence goes on from CM040427.1 coordinate 159,632,992, forward strand.
CCAAAGGGCAAAGAATAAGAATGCTCCTATTTGTCACAATACAATTTAAAAATTCTATTTAAATTCATCATTCACTTAATTTTCTAAAAACAAGGAGAAGGATACTTTTCTGAAGTATTTAAATCAACTTATTTCAAGCATTAGTTTACTTTAGTTTATTATAGTTACTTTGAATTTCCGTTCACTTTATTAGTAATTAATTCTTTTAAATTTAGCTGATAACAAATCTGTTAAAAACTTCCCCGTGGGATCGATAACCGGGACTCCACTAGTAGCCCCGTATTACTTCGATACGATACGTATACTTGCGTAGAATCCACATTATACATTAAAACATATATCTATATTTAAAGCGGGATCAAGTTTTTGGTACCGTTGTTATAAACATAAATTGCATACATATTAAAAGTGGGTCAGGCAACAGTGTTTACTTCAGTTGGAACCCTCTTTAGGGGGGGGACTCTTGAGCTGACTTCAGATTGAACTCAACTACAAACTCCACATATTCTGGTACCTTGGACTTCAATATAACAACATTAATGTCACTGAACTTAATGCTTGTTTGATTGAATCTTTATTCAAAACAGATGACTGCGCTTTTGGGCAATTCACTCCTGTTGATTGTTAAGGCCATTCCAGCGATGAAGGAAAAGATCAACTTCAGTGCGGACATTTTCTGCAGAAAAGATTTGGAGTGTTAGCATTTTCCTACACTTCCCTTCTCATTGCAACGATCTTTATGACGAAACAAAGAATATTCAAGACAAAGTCTAAACAAGTTTTTATTAAATTGACTATGATTTTGTTTGTTTTGTAGAACTTTTTAGATTAGGTTAAATCTTATTTTGCTTGTACTTAATAGAGGAATTTAGGAAATTTTGGTTAAGAGTAGAATCTATCATAATAAGAGAGAGAAATCTACTGGACCCTTATCCCGAATTTAGGAAAGGTAAACCTAGTAGGAATCTTAATTCGGTAGATCGCTCCTAAACTAACACCTATTGGTGGTCTCACCTCGCTTTGGGAGGTGAAAATGAGATCCCGCAACCTCTCTACTTAAGGGTGTTTAAGTAGTGGCTCCAGAAGGAAAAAGAGTTGAGTATACTCGTTCAAGATAGAAATGAACAAGGTATGTCAACGGAAGAATAATAGTTTGGTCCACTAAAGATATGGAATTACTACCTATTTAGGAAAGCAAAACCATCTGATCAAAATGGAGAGATGAATGACTCCCCAGTAGAGTTGCCAGAAAATTGTCTATCCCATTTTGAGATTTAATTTATGTATATATATAGTTTTAAATAGTTTGTAAAATAATTTTTAATTTTTGAAAATATGAGACCAAACCAATCTCATCTCTTTAATAGTTTAGATAATCGAATGCCACACCATAAACTATGTGTTTATCTTGAGGAATATACGCATTGCTTAATAGTAGGGTTCAATTAAACAAACGAGTGAATTTATGACATCCTTTTAGTCTGCGAACCAATTTTATGTTGATCGATAAAGTCCCCTATTTAATAAAAATGAATTAAATAGGATTTATATTAAGCTGGGTTCTGAAATTCCTTATAAGGGCAAGCCACTAGAGTTAATTACATCTTAAATGACGGGAATCAGTTAAGAAAACTCTCGATAAAGATCAGTGGTTTCGCTTTCAAGAATTTTTAAAGTTTAGGATTCAAACAATTGGATTTCTGAAATTCAAGTGGGATTGGATCAAATTTGGAACAATTTATTTAAGGAATCAAAAAGAATGAAAAGGTAAGGGATGTCATGGATCCTGAAGAGAACATATGGTGACTTCCCAGACTATCCTATTGTTTGGCTTCGATTTAAAGATATATTATTTGATGTTTCAATCATGCCAATTTTAATTAATTGCGACTTATATTTGTATTACGTAGTCAGGCAAATAGCTCGAAGGATTATGAGGGCTTATTTCATAAAGAACGACGACCTCAGAGTCCTAAAACAAGTTTAGGGCTTAAATTGCATAATGTAATTATGCAAATACCTAAAAGACAAAGTGAGGATTTATGTTGCGCTAGGCAAACTACCTTGAAATCCTATAGCTTGGTTGTTAATTTCTAAAGAAAGGATTAAGCTGATAAAGATTCATTGTGGAAGATGGTCGTGCTGCACACCGCGCTTGCTCCAATCTCCTTGTTGTTGCAGAGGGTTTAGTTTAAGAAGTGACAATCAAGAGACGAGAGAAGTGTCATGGTTTAAAGGTTGAGTTTCAAATTCAATGTCTTAAGTTTTATTTTTGGGAAAATATTAAAATTGATTAAGTTGAACTGGTTAAGATCCCACGGTTCCATCATCCCAGCACCATTATTTTCATCTGATTCACTTAGTCCAAATGAATTTGCTAAACTCAACTGAATTGTTGACCTCATTTTTGATGAGGTCTTCTCTTCTTCTCTTTAGTACTTAGGATCTAGCCTTAGGCTTTTCCTTTCGACTATCTTAGAGGACTAGAATTGGGACCCACCTTTTAGAAATTCAAACCACTTCTTAACTCCCTACAAACTCCACAACTTGACTGTAGACCCCTAATCACCTAGAGGGTTGAAATCAAATGTGGAAGTTTAAAGGATGAGTTCCTATAGGACTCTCTGGCCTTAGGACTGCCCTGGGTGGCCTGGTCTGGTGAGAGGCTGACTTACACACACACTACACTTCCACATACCTCCTAAAACCACACCCATACCTAACTTGACCTCCTGACTCATGTAGGTGATTCACATGGATGGTCCTTAACCCCTAAGCCCTTGGCTAAGAGGGTTAGGAACAACATAGTGAATGCCTCAAATGAGTACCTTCATGGCTCATATGGGCTTGATATGGCTTCATGGCTCAACCAAAATTTCTTCTTTCCACTTACATCCACCCAATCTTCAATTTTCCAAATTTTCAATTTTTGACCCTGTGGACCCTACACCCGCTACTCTACCCAAAACCTCGAAATTACCCAAATTTCTCAAAAATTTCCAAATTACCCAAAATTCTCCAAAATCAATCCCAAACATTTCCACATCACTTAAACTGATCATCCATACTCAAAAATACCAAAAATTCCAAGAAAACCTCCCAATACCCTCCAAATACCCAAAATACCCTCTTGACCCAAAAATCCAAAAATTCAGAAAATTCCTAGAAAATTCCAGAAAATCCCAAATATTCCCAATTTCATTTTGTCCAACTACACCATGGGCCAATTTTGTCAATTTACCCTACTTTTGTCAAAACCCCCAATTTGGACCCATGACCCAAACCTAACCCAAACTCACCCAATTCAATTCGAATTAACCCCAAATCTTATCTAAATCCTCCTTAGCATCCCCACAAGCAAAACACTAACATGATTTGCCAAAATTAAGACCCAAACCCCACTCAAATTCAACCCAAAGCTAAAAGGCCCAATTTTGACCTAAACCCAAACCTAACCCAAATGAGCCCAAACCCCAAAATCAAAGCCCAACCAAAGTCAAAACCTCTTTGAAACACTCCCATAAACATTTCTCAACATTGATTTTATATCAATTTCAACCCTAGCCCAACATTAGCCCAAGTTAGCCCAATTTGACCTACATAGGCCCACTTACCAAATAAACCCAAATTCAAACCAATTCAACTCCAAATCACACCAAATTGATTCCAAGCCCTTCATAGAACATCCCTAAACCAATTATGACATTTATTTGACAAAGTTCTTCACAAAATTTTTACCCAAATGCCCATCCTAAAATCAAAAAGCCCATTCCCCTTAAACTTTCCTAAAAGCCCACTTCACCACATTCAAAAGCCCAAATCTACCCTAAAGCCCACATGACATCTCCATTTGTCATCCACTTAATTAAATCCATTACCTAAGTCCTAAATTCACCATCAAATTATTCCAAATCAAGTTTCATACAAATTTCCATCAAAATATCCAAAATTCTTAAAACCCATTTCCATGAAATCGACCCAAGCTTTTCCCAAGCCAAATGGAGCCAAGGATGAGCCATTCACAAGCCATATGAAGCCATGAAAGTTTGGCATGTGACCATGCCATTAATGGCAAAAGGAGGAGGTCCTTTAACCATCTCCTAAAAGTCATTAGCCTTAAGCATGTCTCCCCTTAACCAAGATTTAATCCAAATATTCTTGGATAAGGACATCACCACCTCTGACCAGCTAGCCTAACTCGATCTTCTCGACCAAGACCACCATGGGGAGGTGAACCCAACCCAAACCAATGGGTTGACCAATTTCAAGCCAAAATGGCCTCTCTCCCATTCCATTTTAATTCAAACACTTTACACATGTCCAAGCCCAATTGACTTCACCATTGCCAAGCCCTGACCTCCCTGGTCAAGATGGTGACCCATGCTGCACGGCCACCCGCCCGGATCGCCGGAAAACACCACACCCGAGAGCATCATGTGAGCCCAAGCTTGGAATTCTCACCTACTGAGTTGCCCCATGCCCAATGGCCACCATGGCTGTTCTTCTCCTCACCAGAGCAGCTGATCCCATGCCTCAACTCCCCCTGGGAGGCCCTCCACCCTCTTCTATTTAAACTCCACCCCTCTCGGCCATGAGAGGAGCAGAGCACAAACCTTGCCGAAACTCTGCCAAAATTGTTCCAGACCCTTCTCCACCCTTAGAGCAATTGATCCCGTTGTCAACTTGCCCTAATCCCCACCGGCAAAATCCAATTTCCCAACCGAAATTCCACCCAAAACCAGGACACTTCTCCACGATGAGCCAATTCCCAAATCGATTGGTTCTACACCTTCACTCGCACCGAGGGAAGGTGTCCATCGAGCAAAAGCCCCATCTCCGTGCCACCCGGCTGCTCCAGCTCTCCAAGCTTTGTGATCGGGCTTGGTCAAAATCACATCTAGGCAATTCACTGCGACCGAGAGACTTCATCCGGAGCTTGCCGGGATCCAATCGAAGGTGCAACAACCCTCGCATCGAAGCCACACTTCTCTCGAGCAAAGGTATGAGCTAATTCTTCATCCCGAGCTTCCGGAGATTCTCCATTTCAAATGCTTTAATTTCAATGCATGATCACCGTATAGATGTGTTCGTCTCTTCAAGACGAATCCATAGAGCATAAGAACATGAAAATCCATCGAGTATCGAGCGAGATCTTAGTGGATTTAGTGTGGACGCGCTCTCGGGCGAGGACGCTCGGGACGATGAACGGATGCCGTCCATTCAATACACGCGCGGACGAACGGCTCGGATGGCGTCGGATCGGGAGACGGTACGAGAACCGCGGGGCCCGTGCTGCCGACTCGGGTGGCGGCGTCGAATGGGAGCGCGACGCGCGTGCGTTCGGAGCTCGCCGAGGTCGACGCGGCGCCGCGTGGATAAATAGAAAATTAGGGTATTTTTCTATTTATTTAATTCCTTAAACTTCAAAAATTCATATCTCCGTGTAGAAAAATCAGAAAAATAAAATAAAAATACCCTCTCGCTCGGTGAACGAGAGGAGAATAATGTGGAAAAGAAATCATTTAATTTCATCAAGTATTTTATTTTTTATAATTTATTTACTCTCTGCATTATTTTAATTCTCCATGCATGCATACAATTCACCATGTCATGAGACCATAGGGCTTTGAAGCCTCCGAATTTGGGAACATTCCCCGAATTTTCCAAAGTCGAGGCCATCCCTATGAAGAGTTATTGATTTTTCAAGTTCATGTTACCGTTTTGAATATTTTAATTCCAATAAATAAGCATGTTGTGAAATAAATTCTAGGAAAATTTGGTGATGTTCCTTATGACTCAGTAGAACCCTAGGAAAAATAAGTTTTGACTTAGTTCATTTAAAACAACCCTAATCGGCTTAAACACCCAAAATAGGTCTTTATTTAATTAGAGTTAACCAGTGCATCAAATTGACTTGAAATCAATTGTCCACTCGACCTTTAGGATCGAGGAATCCACCATAAAAGTTTGAGGTCAATCGGACTTGTTAGCCCCACTAATCGGGTTGATTAAGCCACTTAGTCATTTTAAACTTTAAAAATTCATAACTTTTAAAATACCTTTCAAAAATTCACCAAATTGGTTTTGGAGCCTCTCTGATATCAGGGGAACCTAAGAAAATTAAAATTTCAATTTTCTAAAAAAGTTGATTTTTAATAATATTTTAATATTTTTAATATTTTTAATAATTAAAAAATAATAAAAATCACAAAAATAATAAAATTCACCAAAATGTCACATTTTGAATTTTAATCACTTAGGAACAAACCCCATATTTTTCTTAGGTCTATTTAGTAAGATATTAAATTTTAAAGCTTTAAGGTAATTTAAAAATTAAAAAAAATGTATTTTCTAGCATTTTCACTAAAATAATTATAATAAATCATAGAAAAATCAGAAAATTGCAAAATTTGCTTCTTTGATTTCCTTGATATTAGAGAGATTTTTGAAAAATATAAAATTCATTTTTCAACATTTATTTTATTTTTAAATTAATTAACACTCCAAAACTTAAAATAATTATAATAAAAATAATATAATTTAAAAAATCACCAAAATTGGTGCAAGTGATTCTCTGGTCATTAGGAATGTCCCCTAATTTTCTTAAGGACAGAAACTTTCCCCTGGTCATGTTATTAAATTTTCCTTGAAAATCTCTATTTTCTACCAAAAATAATTATATAAATAAATTAAATACAGAAAAATCACATTTTCTCCTCTCATGTCTTTATTGACATATGAGTGAAGTCACATAAAAATTTCAAATTCATTTGAGTTCAATTTAGTGAGTTATGAAATCATTAAGCTTAAAGGGTAAAGTGGTAATTAAATTTTAACCCTTAATTAAAACTTTAGGTTTAATAAAAAATTAACAAGTAAAATATTTGATCCTAATCTGATTTGGATGATTGAAATTCAAATAATTAAAGGGTAGAAACCCATTAAAAAATTTTAAAATGATTAAACTTTAATTAAATAATTGATTAAATTTGGAAGAATAATAAAATTAGAATTATTAAAATAGGGATATTATTAGGAAGAGATTTATTCTTTAATTGAAAAATCCCTAAATTAATTATCTCATTAATATTCAATTCTTAATTAAAAAGATAACTCAAATTTAAAATATTAAAAGACTTAATCATTAAACTAAATTTAAATTATTAAACTCTTTTAAAAAAAAAATTTCAATTAAAGATTAAATTAAATTAAATTAAATTAAATTAAATTAAATTAAATTAAGATTAAAAAATTAAATTAAATTAAAGATTAAATTAAATTAAATTAAATCAAATTAAATTAAATTAAATTAAATTAAATTAAATTAAATTAAATTAAATTAAATCAAATTAAATCAAATTAAATTAAATAATTAAATTAAATTAAATTAAATTAAATCAAATTAAATTAAAATTAAATCAAATCAAATTAATTAAACATCAAATCAAATTAAATTGAACTATATTGAATTAAATTAAATTAAAACTCAATTAAATTAAATTAAATTAAATTAAATTAAATTAAATATAACATCACCTAAGACATAAAGAATTCAAAATAAATCTAAAATAACCTGAACACTATTCCAAATTTAAACTCATTAATGGAAATTAAACTAAATCACAAACCATTTGAACACCAATTTACCCTCAAAAGCTTTAGTTATCATAACTCCTAAATAGGACATTAAATGGAATGTTACTTCACTTATAGTGATATTCAAATGACCTAGTTCATCGAGTAAGTTAACAAAACTCGAATCCCTGACGATTAATTCATTTATATAATCGAATTCATTTGGACTTAAAACAATTCTAAGCAATATTGAAAAGATGTTTAAGATTTGTCTTAAGCACTTCCTCGATACGATAGAATGTTTATAAGAACAATTGAATTTAATTATTCTTCGATGAAGAAAATCGTCCTTAAACAAAAAAAACACAAAGAACCTAGACGTCATAGGAGATGACTAGCCATGTGGATTAGGAATTTGGTAGAAAACCATAACCTTTCCCTTAGCTTTTACCTAAGAACTTGCTTAAATATTCTAATTGTGTTTTAAGTGTAGCTTGGGATGACCTGGAAGACCCTCCAGTACGCTTTTATTTTATTGCAATTTACTTTCTTGCAATTTACATTATTGCAATTTACTTTATTGCAAATGCACTTTATTTTTCTTGCATGATAAGATAACTGTTGCATGAAAACCCACACCTTTAGGATAGCCCCTAAAACTGAAACCAAAACTAAATTAAAAGTCATTGCAAAATAAAATTCACCGCCACAACATTTCAAAATAGAAAACAACTCAAAATTTAATCACAAACAGAACACAAAACTACAATTGCAACTAAATTAAAACGTCCTGTTGGATGATCGGGAATACCTCGGATGATGTAACCTACGTGTTGCTAACGGGATTTCCCACGGTCTAAATGAAAGTGTGGAACTCATTCAGCCGAGTTTAGCAAATTCATCCGGACTAAGTGAATCCGATAAAAATAATGATGCCGAAGGATGGAACCGTGGGATCTTAACCGGTGTCGTTATAATCAACTTTAAGATTTGTTTTAATTAAAACACAAAAACACTTGGAAATTAAGACTTCTCTAAACCAAAACACTTTTCTCATCCCCCGATTTATGACTTCTAAAACTAAACCTCCGCAACAATAAGGAGCTCGGAGCATGGTGGGCAAGCACGGCCATCGTAGTCGCAAAAACTCGAACCTACTTCAGCAAAACTTTCCTAGAATTAAATAACCAAGCCATAGGATTTCGAGGTAGTTTGCACTAGTGCAACATAAATCCTCAACCTTTTGTTAGGCATTTGCCTCGCAAATTAAGCCCTAACCGGACTTAGGATTCCGAGGTAGTCGTCTGATACGACATAAACCCTCACATCTTCAAGGCTATTTGTATGATTCTATCATATAAATATAAGTCCTAATTAATTAAAATTAACAAAATCAAAACATTTAAATAAACATTAGGATTTTCCTAAATTTAAGCCAAACAATAGGATAGTCGGGAAATTACCGAAGTTTACTTCGAATCTGTGATTTCTCCCACCTTTCTTCCTTGGATTCACAAAACAAAATGTTCCAAGTTTGATCCATTCCCTATTGAAATTCCAAAATTCAATCCCTCGAAAACTTAAACTTTGAAATCCTTGAGAGCGTAATTATCGATTATTATCGAGAGTTTTCTTAGGTGATTCCCATCACTTAAGATGTAATTAACTATAGGGGCTTGCCCTTATAGGAAATTTTAAAGAACCCGTGTAATATAAACCCCGTTTAATGTTTTCATATTAAGCTGTGGAATTTTGTTCGGCTTATAAAATTGGTTCGCAAACCAAACGGATGTCATAAATCTTCTAGTTTATTTAATCGAGCCCCACCGTCAAGCTAGTGTGTCTATCCTTAGGGATAGATACACGGTTTGTGGTGCGGTGCTCGTTTATATAAACTATTCGGGATGTGAGATCGGTTTAATCCCATATCTTAAAACCTTCAAATTTAAAATTATTTTCAAAATCAAATACTACTTTTCAAATTATTTATTTTAATTAAATTAAAAATTCGTCGACGAACTTTCCGTTAGGCGACCCCCTTTTTTTAAAATAAAACACACGACATAAAAAATATGCCGACATGAATGAGTTACACACTTTCATTTAGACCGTGGGAAATCTCGTTAGCAACACATAGGTTACATTATCCGAGGTATTCCCGATCATCCAACGAGACAATTTAATTTAGTTATGATTGCAGTTTTGGTGTTTTTTTTGTGATTAAATTTTGATTTGTCTTAAATTTTGCTTGTTGTGATGGTGAATTTTATCTTTTTTTATTTTAATTTAGTTTTTTGGCTATCCTAAAATTTTTAGTTTTCTTGCAGGGTGACATTATTGTTTAACATGCAAGCTTGCAGGAAAAGAAAGTATAGCGCAGGTAAATAAACTGCAATAAAATAAGAGCGTACCTTGCGGGTCTTCTCATCATTTCCAACTGCACATAATACACATGTTAGGGCATTAAAATATTTAAAAGAAAACACCTAGGTAAAGCTAAGAGAAGGTTCTAGTTGTCTACCAAAATCCTAATCCTATCAATAGTCAATGCCTAAAGTGTGTATGAGGATGATTTTCTTCATCAAAGAACAATGAAGTTTAATTGTTCTTCCAAAACATCCCATTGGATTGAGAAAGTGCTTAAGACAAATATTGAACACCTTTTCAATGCCATTGGGATTTTTTTGAGTCCAAATGAATTTCATTATGTGGATGAATTGATCTTCTGGGATTTAGTTGAGTTTTGATTCTTGCTTAGTGAACCTGGATGTTTGATTATCCTATGAGTGAGATGACATTCATTCGACACTCATTTAAGAGTCATAATGATGGAAGCCTTTAGGGGAAAATTAGTTCATTATGGAACTTAACTATTTTTTAATTGAAGTTGAATTAGTAATTTTAAATGATTTGATATAGTTATAAAATTTTGGTTGATTTTTAGATTGGAAAAAGTGTTTAAATTATTTAAGTTTGTTTAAATTAATTTTAATGTTTTTAATTTGTTTTGATTTGATTATAACATTTCAGATTAATTTTAATATTTTAAATTGATTTAATTTAATTATAATATTTTAATTATAAATTGTTTCAAATTAATCTTAATATTTTGAATTTGTTTTAATTTAAGTTTTTTTTAAATGATTTAAGATTAGTTTTAATATTTTAAGTTTGTATTAATTTGATTTTAAATTATTTCAAATTGATTTTAATATTTTACGTTTTAGTTTGATTATAAGATTATTTTTAATTATTAGTTTCAAACATCATTTTTTATGGTTCAATTAATTAAGAGTTAGATAGTTTTGATCAATTCATTGGTTAGGGGTTTAATTTTAAAGAATTGGAATCTTCCTATATCACATCCCTTAACCTTAATGATTTATGCTTTAATTATCTTCCAAATTTTGATGACTTAATTAATTGGGATTTCTCCTTTAACATTAAAGGTGATTAATGGGTTTCTACCCCTTAGTTCCCTATGTTTCAATCATCCAAGAGGAAAATTAAGATCAAATATTAACCATTCCCCTTTAGTTAAGCCTAAATATTAATTAGGGTTAAAGTTCTTTGATTAACTTTATGCCCTTTTAAGCTTGTTTATCTTATAATTCACTGAATTAAGCTCAAGTGAATTTAAAAACTTTATGTCACCTCACTCACATGTCAATTAAGACATTAGAGGATAAAATGTGATTTTAATATTTTTAAATTGATTTATATAATTATTTTAGTTGAAAATAAGGATTTTCAATGAAAATTCAACAACATGACCAAACTAAGACTTCAATCCTTTGGAAAATTATTAAAGGTTTCTACTGACGAGAGGACCACTTAGACTCTATTTAGTGAATTTTTGAATTTTAATTTGTTTATTATAATTATATTAAATTTTTTAGTATTAATTAATTATAAAAAAAAATTAAGAGCGAAAATTAAGTTTTTTATTTTTCATAAATCTCTCTCGAGCTCAAGGAACTCGTAAAAATAAACTTTGTATTTTTCTAATTTTTCTCGTGAATTATTAGAATTATTTTAGTGAAAGGGTTGAAAAATCCATTTTTTAATATTAAAGATTACCTCAAGCCTTTAAAATTGAATATCTTTACTTAGAGACTTAGGAAAAATATTTGTTTGGTTTCCAAGTGATAAGGAGACCAAATATGATATTTTGGTGAATTTTAATATTTTTATGATTTTTGTAATTTTTAAATTATTAAAATATTCAAAAATAGTTAAAAATAAAAATGTTAAGAAATTTCCAATTTCAATTTTGCTAGACTCCTCTGACCTAAGAGAACGCCCAAAATTGATTTTGGTGAATTTTTGAGTTGTAATTTGGGTTTTATAAATTTTTTAATTTCAAATATGATTATGTCATTTGTTTAACTGATTTAGTGGGTTAAATTAACTCCAATTGACTTGAAATTTTTATGTGAGGTTCTCATAATCCTAAAGCACAGTGGAGAATTGATTTCAAGTTATTTTGATGTGTGGTTGCTCCAAATTAATTTAATTTTAGGTTTGAATGTTTTGGTCCTCTAGTTTAGAGATACTTCCCCTAATTTTCCTAGATTTTTAAGATCAACAAGCTAATTTTTGGAATTAATTCGTTAAAACAGGCACTTAAACATTAAAATATGGATTTCTGTCAAGATGTCCCCTCTGACCTTGAAAAATTCAGGGAATGTTCCCAAGGGAAGAGGGAACAGAAGCCCCATAGTCCCAAGCCATTGTAAGTTATGTATGCTAATGAAGAATTGAAATACTTAGGACAATAAATAAATAAATAAAAATCAAATACACAAAAAAAATTTTTGATTTCAATTCCACATTATCCTCCTCTATTCACTGAGCAAGAAGGTATATTTAGTTTATTTTTATGGTTTTTCTATGCAAAGATATGCATTTTTAAAGTTCTGTGATTTAAATAAATAATAGAAAAGCCTAATTTCCTACTTAAACCAGCCAGCGCTGACTGTATCCTATGGCGAATCGAAAGCACACGAGGAGTGGTTTGATTTGACGCCACCATCTGACTCGGCAGCCACGCGTCCCGTTGTTTTGTCCCGTCTCCTGGTCTGACACAATCTGAGCCCTCCGCTAGGCATACACGTAATCAGACGGCTCTGGCTCATCGTATCCTTCTGGTGCAACCCGACAGCCGCATGTTTTCTAGCCCTAATATTTCCCTCATTTCTTAACCAACTTAAGTAAGGTTTGTTTCTACATGCTTGTCTAGCCAAGATGAACATATCCATACGGATAACATGCATTAAAATTAAATAAAATAAAATGGGAAATCCATGGAAGCTTGGGAGGAAGAGGAGTTTAATACCTTTTCTCTGAGAGGTGAGGCCTCGATCGGAGATGCTCGCATGTTTGTGGAGGTCCAAGGACAGATTATGCCTCTGGTCGTGATGAAATGCCTTGACCCAAGTTCGGCCAGGACCGATCTGGAGCTCTGGCCGATAGCACAGCTGGGTGGCCTGGTGATAGGGCTTTCTCTGGGGAGCTTCTTCTCTTGGTGCGGGGATGGTGTAGGTGCAGTGTTGACCTCATTTTTGATGAGGTCTTCTCTTCTTCTTTTTAGTACTTAGGATCTAGCCTTAGGCTTTTCCTTTGATTATCTTAGAGGACTAGAATTGGGGCCCACCACCTAGAATTTCAAACCACTTCTTAACTCCCTACAAACTCCACAAACTTAACTGTAGACCCCTAATCACCTAGAGGGTTAAAATCAAATGTGGAAGTTTAAAGGATGAGTTCCTATAGGACTCTTTGGCCTTAGGACTGCCCTGGGTGGCCTGGTCTGGTGAAGGGGGTTGACTTACACACACACTACACTTATACACTACACTTTCACACACCTCCTAAAACCACACCCATACCTAACTTGACCTCCTGACTCATGTAGGTGATTCACATGGATGGTCCTTAACCCCTAAGCCCTCGACTAAGAGGGTTAGGAACAACATAATGATCGCCTCAAATGAGTCCCTTCATCGCTCATGTGGGCTTGATGTGGCTTCATGGCTCAACCAAAATAATTTCATTCCACTCAAATTTACCCAATCTTCAATTTTCCAAATTTTCAATTTTTTGACCCCCGAGACCCTACACCCGCCTAACCTACCCAAAGGCCTTGAAATTACCCAAATTTTTCAAAATTTCCAAATCATCCAAAATTCCCCAAAATCAATCCCAAACATTTCCACATCACTCAAATTGATCATCCATACCCAAAAATACCAAAAATTCCAAAAATACCTCCCAATACCCTCAAAATACCCAAAATACCCCTCTTGACCCAAAATTCTAAAAATTCAGAAAATTCCCAGAAAATTCCAGAAAATCCCAAATATTTCCAATTTCATTTTGTTCAACTACACCATGGGCTAATTTTGTCTATTTACCCTACTTTTATTAAAACCCCCAATTTGACCCATTTTAACCCTAAGTGAACCCAATGTCAAACCAAACCTACCCAATTGACCCAAATTCTGGTCCAATTCAATTCTAAACTTCAATTCAACATTCCCAACACCAATCTAGACCAAATCTAAGTCCAATTTGATTGGCATTTGGATCCAATTTCACTTTTGGACTTAAAGCCCAATTTGGGCCCATGACCCAAACCTAACCCAAACTCACCCAATTCAACTCCAATTAACCCCAAATCTTTTCTAAATCTTCCTTAGCATCCCCACAAGCAAAACACTAACATGATTTGCCCAAAATTTGAACCCAAATCCCACTCAAATTCAACCCAAAGCTAAAAGGCCCAATTTTGACCTAAACCCAAACCTAACCCAAATGAGCCCAAACCCCAAAATCAAAGCCCAACCAAAGTCAAAACCTCTTTGAAACACTCCCATAAAAATTTCTCAACATTGATTTTACATCAATTTCAACCCTAGCCCAACATTGGTCCAACTTGGCCCACTTGGACCTATATTGACCCATTCACCAAAAGAGCCCAAATTCAACCCAATTCAAACCCAAATCACCCCCAATTTGCTTCAAGTCACTCATGACACATCCATGAGCTAAACCCAACAATTATTTGGCCCAACCTCTTTACAAAATTCCCATCCATAAATTCATTTTTTAAACTTAAAGGCCCTTTCCTTAAACCATTTTAAAAGCCCATCTTTTACCACATCCAAGGGCCCAAAATTGGTCTCAAAGCCCATATGACATTTCCCTTCATCATACTTTCAATTAAATTCAATACCTAAGTCCTAAATTCATCATCAAATCATTCCAAATGAAGCTTCATACAAATTTCCATCAAATTACCAAAAATTCCTAAAATCCATTTTCATGAAATCGACCAAGCTTTCCCCAAGCCAAAGACAAGCCATGCAAGCCATGGACAAGCCACATGAAGCCATGGAGAGTTTGACATGTGATCAAGCCATTAATGGAAAAAGGAGGACCCCCTTTCCTAATCCTTCTTAAGCATTTTTTTACCTTAAGCATGTCACACTCTAAACCATGCTTTGCCACCTAATCCTCGATGGAGACTCCACCACACATGGGAGATCGACCCACCCGACCTCCTCACCCCAAAACCAGTCTCGGGAGGTGCACCCAACCCATTTGCATGGGTTGACCAAAATAAGCTAAAATGGCCCCTTCCCCTTTCTACTTTGATTCAACCACTTTACACATGTCAAACCTCAATTGAATGCACCAAACCCCGCACCGACCCACCCGAACAAGATGGTGACCAATGCCTCGGCCGGCCACCCACTGTGTCGCCGGAAAACACCATGGCCGAAAGCTCACATGTGAGCAAACTTCGGGATTCTACCTTGCCGAGCCGCCCCATGCCCAATGGCCACCATGGCCGTTCGCCCTCGACCTAAGCAGCTCGATCCCAAGCCCTAACTCTCCCCGGGAGGCCCTCCACTCTCTCCTATTTAAACATCACCCCTATCGGCCATGAGAAGTGCCGAAACAAACCTTAAGGAAACTCTCGCCAAAATATGTTCCGTACTACTCCCCATACATAGAGCATTTGATCCCCACCGAAATCCCCCGCCATTTCCTCTCTCGCGAGCTCAATTTCGTAGTCGAAATCCAAGCCCAAAACCAAGACACTTCTCCACAAAGGAGCCAATCCCCAAATTGATTGGTTCTACACCTTCACTCGTACCAAGGGAAGGTGTCCACCAAAGCAAAGCCCAATCTCCAAAGCCACCCAGCTTGCTCCAGCCTCCAAGCTTTGTGATCTGGCCGTGGTCGAAATCCTACCTGTGCAACTCACTGCACCGTGAGACTTCATCCGGAGCTCGCTGGGATCTAATCGAAGGTGAAACAACCCTCGCATCGAAGCCACACTTCTCTCGAGCAAAGGTACGGCCTCACTCTTCTTCCCGAGCTTCCGAACATTCTCCATTTTTATTGCGTAAATTTCATCCCACATAAACCGTATGGATGTGTTCGTCTTCTCAAGACGAATCCATAGAGCATAAGAACACGAAAATCCATCGAGTATCGAGTGAGATCTTAGTGGATTTAGTGTGGACGGCTCTCGGGCGAGGACGCTCGGGACGATGAACGGATGCCGTCCATTTAATACACGCGCTGACCGGACGGCTCGGACGGCGTCGACTGCAGAGATGGTACGTGAACCGCGGGACCCGAGCGCCGAGTCGATGGCGGCGTCGAATGGGAGCGCGACGCGCGTGCATTCGGAGTCGCCGAGGTCGACGCGGCGCCGCATGGATAAATAGAAAATTAGGGTATTTTTCATTTATTTAATTCCCTAAACTTGGAAAATTCATAACTTTATGTAGGAAAATCATAAAAATAAAATAAAAATACCCTCATTCTCAAAGGAACAGAGGAGAATAATGTGGAAAAGAAATTATTTAATTTCATCAAGTATTTTATTTTTAATAATTTATTTACTCTCTGCACATTTTTAATTCTCCATGCATGTATACAATTCACCATGGCATGAGACCATGTGGCTTTTGAAGCCTCTGAATTCGGGAACATTCCCCGAATTTTCCAAAGTCAGAGGCCATCCCTATGAAAAGTTATTGATTTTTCAAATTCATGTTACCGTTTTCGAGTATTTTAATTCCAATAATTAGCATGTTGTGAAATAAATTCTAGGAAAATTTAGTGATGTTCCTTATGACCGCAGGACCCTAGAAAAATAGGTTTTGAAAGTTAGTTCATTTAAAATAACCCTAATCGGGCTTAAACACCCAAAATAGATCCCTAATTAATTAGAGCTAACCATACATCAAATTGACTTGAAATCAATTCTCCATTGACCTTTAGGATCAGAGGAACCCACCATAAAAGTTTGAGGTCAATTGGACTTGGTTAACCCTACTAAATGGGTTGATTAAGCCATTTAGTCAATTTGAACTTTAAAAAATTCATAACTTTCAAATATCTTTCAAAAATTTACCAAATTGGTTTTGGAGCCTCTCCGATATTAGGGAGTTTAAGAAAATTAAAATTTCAATTTTCTAAAAAAGTTGATTTTTAATGTTATTTTAATATTTTTAATAATTAAAAAATAATAAAAATCACAAAAATAATAAAATTCACCAAAATGTCACATTTTGAATTTTAATCACTTAGAACAAACTCCATATTTTTCTTAGGTCTATTTAATGAGATATTAAATTTTAAAGCTCTAGGGTAATTTTAAAATTAAAAAATGTATTTTCTAGCATTTTCACTAAAATAATTATAATAAATCATAGAAAAATCAGAAAATTGCAAAAATTGATTCTCTGATTTCCTTGATATCAGAGAGATTTTTGAAAAATATAAAATTCATTTTTCAACCTTTATTTTATTTTTAAATTAATTAACACTCCGAAACTTAAAATAATTGTAATAAAAATAATATAATTCAAAAAATCACTAAAATTTATTCCAAGTGGTCCCCTGGTCATTAGAAATGTCCCCTAATTTTCTTAAGGACAGAAACTTTCCCTTGGTCATGTTATTAAATTTTCTTGGAAATCTCTATTTTCTACCAAAAATAATTATATAAATAAATTAAATACAGAAAAATCACATTTTCTCCTCTCATGTCTTTATCGACATATGAGTGAAGTCACATAAAAATTTCAAGTTCATTCGAGCTCAATTTAGTGAGTTATGAAATTATTAAGCTTAAAGGGCAAAGTGGTAATTAAAATTTTAACCCTTAATTAAAACTTTAGGTTTAATAAAAAATTAACAAGTAAAATATTTGATCCTAATCTGATTTGGATGATTGAAACTTAAATAATTAAAGGGTAGAAACCCATTAAGCAATTTAAAATAATTAAACCTTAATTAAATAATTGATTAAATTTGGGAAGAATAATAAAATTGGAATTATTAAAATAATGGATATTGTTAGGAAGAGATTTATTCTTTAATTTAAAAATCCCTAAATTAATCATCTCATTAATATTCAATTCTTAATTAAAGTGATAACTCAAATTTAAAATATTAAAAGACTTAACCATTAAACTAAAGTTAAATTATTAAACTCTTTTAAAATTCCAATTAATTAAATTAAAAATTAAATTAAATTAAGTAAATTAAATTGAATTAAATTAAATCAAAATCAAATTAAATTAAATTAAAGATTAATTGAATTAAATTAAATTAAATTAAATTAAATTAAATTAAAATTAAAAGTCAATTAAATTAAAGATTAAATTAAAGTCAATTAAATAAACAAATTAAATAAAATTAAATGAATAAATTAAATTAAATTAAATTAAATAAATAAAATAAAATTTAAATTAAATTAAGTTAAAACAAATTAAATTAAAATTAAATTAAATTAAATTAAATTAAATTAAATTAAAATTAAATTAAATTAAATTAAATTAAAATTAAATCAAATCAAATTAAATTAATTTAACATCAAATCAAACTAAATTGAATTAAATTGAATTAAATTAAATTAAAACTAAATTAAATTAAATTAAATTAAATTAAATTGAATTAAATATAACATCACCAAAGACATAAAGAATTCAAAATAAATCTAAAATAACTCGAACACTATTCCAAATTTAAACCCATTAATTGAATTCAAACTCAAACTCACAAATTTACCCTCGAAAGCTTTAGTTGTCATAACTCCTAAACGTAATATTAAATGAAATGTTACTTCACTTATGTGACATTCAAACATCCTAGCTCAATCGAGTAAGATAATAACAAAACTTAACTAAACCCTCGACTGATTAATTCATTTGTGTAATCAATTCATTCCGACTTAAAACAATCCTAGAAATATCGAAAAGATGTTTAAGATTTGCCTTAAGCACTTCCTCGATATGATAGGATGTTCATAAGAACAATCGAACTTAATCGTTCTTCGATGAAGAAAATCGTCTTCAAACAAAAACACAAGGAACCTAGACATCATAGGAAATGACTAGCTATATGATTAGGAACTTGGTAGAAAACCATAACCCTTCCCTTAGCTTTACCTAGGAACTTGGTTAAATATTCTAATTGTGTTTTAAGTGCAAACTGATGACGGGAAGACCCTCCGTGTACGCTTTTATTTTATTGCAATTTACTTTCTTGCAATTTACATTATTGCAATTTATTTAACCGTATCGCACTTACTTTTCTCGCATGATAAACAATTGTTGCATGAAAACCCACACCTTTAGGATAGTCCCTAAAACCGAAACCAAAACTAAGTTAAAAGTTATTGCAAGATAAAATTCACCGCCACAACATTTCAAAATATAAAACAACTCAAAATTTAATCACAAACATGTAACACAAAACTACAATTACAACTAAATTAAAACGTCCCGTTGGATGATCGGGAATACCTCTGATGATGTAACCTACGTGTCGCTAACGGATTTCCCACGGTCTAAATGAAAGTGTGGAACTCATTCCGCTGAGTTTAGCAAATTCATCTCGGACTATGTGAATCCGATAAAAATAATGATGCTCGAAGGATGGAACCGTGGATCTTAACCGGTGTCGTTATAATCAACTTTAAGATTTGTTTTAATTAAAATATTAAAAACACTTGGAAATTAAGATTTTCTCTAAACCAAAACACTTTTCTCATCCCCCGATTTATGATTTCTAAAACTAAACCTCTCGCAACAACAAGAAGCTTCGGAGCATGGTGGGCAAGCACGGCTATCGTCACCAAGAAACTCGGTCTACTTCAAAGAAAGCTTTCTTAGAATTAAATAACCAAGCCATAGGACTTCGAGGTAGTTTGCCTAGTACAACATAAATCCTCAACTCTTCGTTAGGCATTTGCATTGCAAATTAAGCCCTAACCGGTCTTAGGATTCCGAGGTAGTCGTCTGATACGACATAAACCCTCACATCTTCGAGGCCGTTTCGTATGATTCTATCATATAAATATAAGCCCTAATTAATTAAAATCGACAAAATCAAAACATTAAATGTACATTAGGACTTTCCTAAATTCAAGCCAAACAATAGATAGTCGGAAATTACCGAAGTTCACTTCGAATCCGTAATTTCTCCTACTTTTCTTCCTTTGAATTCCCAAAACAAAATGTTCCAAACTTCGATCCATTCCCTATTGAAATTCCAAAATTCAATCCTTTCGAAAACTTAAACTTTGAAATCCTTGAGAGCGAATTATCGATTATTATCGAGAGTTTTCTTAGGTGATTCCCGTCACTTAAGATGTAATTAACTATAGTGGCTTGCCCTTATAGTGGAATTTTAAAGAACCTGTGTAATATAAACTCCGTTTAATGCTTTCATATTAAGCTAGTGGAATTTATCGTGCTTATAAAATTGGTTCGCAGCATCAAACGGATGTCACAAATCTTCTAGTTTATTTAATCGAGCCCCACCATCAAGCAAGCGTGTCTATCCTTAGGATAGATACACGGCTTGTGGTGTGGTGTTCGTTTATATAAACTATTTGGGATGTGAGATCGGTTTGATTTCATATCTTAAAATCTTCAAATTTAAAATTATTTTCAAAATCAAATACTACTTTTCAAATTATTTATTTAAATTAAATTAAAAATTCGCCGACAACTTCTGTTAGGCGACCCCTTTTCAAAAATAAAACACACAACCTAAAAATATGCCGACAACTTCTGGCGACTCACCGGGACAATTCCTCTCTCCATTTTAATCAAATAATTCTCGCTTTCAAAAATCGGTAGTGTATCCATGTCCTTAATGGGTCAAACTACCCTTCTTTCCGTTGGAATACTATGTTCATTTCTACCTCGAACAAGTATAGCCAACATTCTCTCGGATTTAGGAGCCACCGTTTAGACACCCCTAAACAGAGAGGTTCCGAGATCCTTTTACCTCATTTCCGAGGTGGGGTGGACCCCCAATCAGTGTTAGCTTTAGGAGTGATCCTTCGAGTCGAGAAGTCTTGCATAAGACTTTCTTTTCCTTTCCAACTCTGAATCGGATTCCTTACCTTCTCTACACCTTTGAACATTTCGTTCTAAATAAACAAACCCTTTAATAAATGATTCTTTTAACAAATGATTCCTTCTTATAAATACATGAACAAGAATGTGTGCGGACTCTTTTCAATTCCTTTCTTTTCGTCCTAAAGAGAAGAAGCATAACTCGGGACCGACAAACCTAATCTACCCCGCGAAATGGAAGCCCCAAAGCCGATTTTCTCCTTCACCAATGGACCGGACTTCGCCGTTTATAAGGATGAGCCGTCCGACAATGGGATCATCCGGTTTGGACAAGGATTCGAGAACACGAATGTCAAGATCACCGACGTTTCCCTTTTCACACCGACAAACAAAGTATCCGAAGCTAAGAAGCCGCCGATCGAGTTCAACCTCAGGTCAACCCAAGAGTTTCCTCCCCCGCAAAAGATCCCGACCGAGAGGAGTATTGCCGTCCGCAGAGGACCGTTCTTGCTACCCCCACTCGGTCTAGTTGTTTCGCACCTACCCCGGCTTCGCCAAATTAAAGGGGAAGGAAATCCGTAATTATGGTGAACCCGTTACCGTGGAGGGTACAGTACTTTCCCGTGAGACCTTCTGTTTTCGAAATCGGGTCCAACTTCAAGAATTCCATCATTAACAAAGACCCAAAGAAGGAATAAGAGTAGGAAGATTGCCGTGAAGGCCGTAGCCGCCGAAGTTGCTTTCCCGGAGGAAATCCCGTAAATCCCCGAGTACACACCACTACCCGAATATATACCGTTGCCCGAAGATACACACTTTTTGGAAGGAAGCAGCATTCCATCCCCTTTCCGCCGCAACTCGACGAGGAAAATGTCCGCAGGATTGCTTCTTCATTACCTCGACCAAGATACTACGATGACAACTGAATGAAAAGGGCTAGGATCACGCCATTCGCCCGACTACAGACCGTAGTCGAGAAACTAGCGAAGAAAGAGAAATGCCCCGTATCGGAGATTCTACGAAGGATAGGGCGGGTGCTGCCAAATCCCATCTTGGGCCCCGAGTAGAACCCGCCATCGTGACGTAAAAGCCAAGTAAAGGGATGAAGGCTAGTCCGCCCGTCGTCGTTTCAGGATTACATGACAGGAGGATACCACCTTCCAAGCATTTGGCCGACGCACCATCTGGTCCTAGACCTTCCGCCGCTAGAAGGATGGCATGGCGTCCCACTACCGGATAACCGAGATCGAAACAATCACTCGAGAAGGAAAGTCTCGCCAGAGACTCGAATCTGAAGAAAGTGCTACCGCAAGAAAGGGACTCGCGAGAAAGGAACCCGGCAGCCTATCACACGACAACCGTGAAGATGCACGTAAAAGACCGCTAGAAGATGCCATGGAAAAGTCGAGGACCGATATTCGACGACTAGCAAAAGAAAGAGAAGAGAAATTCGGAGACGAGATCGATTCATCTGAATTCATGGACGACGAGTATGCGTAAATCAACATGGTCGAAACACGAGCTTCATCACCTTCACAAGGTGCTCCTCGCACTCGCAGAAAGAGAGGAGCCGAAGTAATGAGAAGACAGCCTTCAAGAGAAAGACGACACGATCGCCCAAATGGCGAAGAGGATGGAAGAGATGGCTATAGTCCTAGCCACTCTCCGCAGTCAAGTGCAACCCCAAAGAGAGACACCCCGTAAGGTCATTCACATTGTAGACGGAGGAAAGGAGATTACATCCATCAACGGGGATGATCAGCTAAAAAAGGATACAACACAAAGTATGATTCCTGAAAAGGATATCAAGAGCTTGGTGGAACAGCAAGTGCGAGAAGCCTTAGCACAATCAAAGAGCGGGGCATCCATTCGGACGGGTAGACCTTACCCGGAAGAATTCGACGCTGTCCAGTACCCAAAAGGCTTCGTACCACCTCTCGTTCAAGACCTTCGATGGAACCGGGAACCCCCGACAAGATGTTGCACACTTTCGTGCCGCTTGTTGCAATGCCGGCGGAGCGATGCATTACTCTTCCGACAGCTCGTCGCCAGCTTGTCGTGGATCGCCTTGATCGGTATGCAGAATTACCAAATGGTTCAGTGAAGACGTTCTCAGAACTAGAAAACCTTTTCATCAAGCGATTCACCGGAGCTCAGCACCACATCACTATAGGTGATTTAGTGGTAGAGAAGCAGAAACCGAATGAAACTTTGGTAGATTACATACTTCGATGGAGGAACTTAAGCATGAAGTGTGAACCACAACTACAAGAACAACATGCAGTCGGCATCTTACTTAAAAGCATTCACGGCCCGATAGCACTTCTCCTCAAAGGATTCACTATTAAAACTTTCGAGAAGTTGTTAAGCAAGGCCGGGAGCTTGCAAGAGGAGGCAAAGCAATTAAGTTTCGCCGACAAGACGGACAAGCAAAAGCCTCGTGAAGACTTTTGAAAAGATATCCGGATCGTTGCAAGCAATCGACAAAGGCAAGCAACCGATACAAATATCGTCCGAACGGCCACAAGCAACCTCAACCGAATTACCAAGCAACCTCGACCCAACCTATCACTCATCTCCACAGCATGAACAACCGCCTCGTCCGCAACGTACATTAAGGGAGCTTCGAGCAGTGGAATATCCATTCAAGAATGAAGCAAGGCCGAAAATGTTCCGTAGTCCGATGAAAACTCCGGATTTCCACCGCCGCAGCCTAAGAGACCGGAGGAAGTCAACAAGAAAAGTGATCCCAACTTTCGCCCTTATCACTCAGCATGCTTCGGACACAAGATAGAAGATTGCATTACCTTCAAAAGTTGGCTCAATGACAACCTTCGGAAAGGGAATATAACAATCCCGAAGGAGTACATGAAGGAACCCCGTAAAGGAGGTTCCGTCAATGTTGTCTCGATCGATCCCATCGTTCCGATAAATCCCTATACAACCGATGATGGATGGACTACCAGCTTTGACAAGGTCTTCGAAAAGATTTTAGACAAGATCCAAACCGCTTCGGTGCGAGCTTCAATTCAGAGTTCGAAACCTGTCAAGTCGGCACTATCACTTGCGATAGAAGAACCACCTCAACAAGAGACGATTGAAGAGAAGAAGAAGATCGAAGAAGAAGAGAGGACAGAGGTTCCTAAGGCTAGACTAGGGGCTGCTTATCCTAGGATAGTTGTTTCCGATTCGGGGGAGAAATCCCTCAAACCTCTGACTCTGTATGATTATTTACTCACTTCGGTGGGATCATATAATGATAAGGGTGATGACGTTGGCTACGTTTGATCGTTTCTAACAATTACGTAACTAGCGACAATCCGGACATCGATTTCGATACCAACGACAATTCTCAAATCATACACAATCTCGACGATCAAAATGACAAAGAAGACATCCATCAAGGAGGCTACGAGAGTTCAACAAGCAACGAATCTATCTGCGAGTTTCGAGGAGCTCCAGTCACAATAGAGTTAGAGCCTTCAGACTCTGAAGCTAATCCGAAAGAGCCTGTCATTCCGATTCAGGAAGAAACACTAGCAAGCTTAACACTATATTCAGAAGAAAGTACAGAAGTCAACTTAAGAAGTGGAAGAGTTCTACCTCTGAGAATGGGTCCAAAGGACAAAGGAAAGCAGGTGGTTGTTCAAGAAGAACCAACCCCAACAGAAGAAATACCCATTCGAGAAGAAGCCGAGACACATGGAAATAAAGTGGACTACAACGTGCTAGCCCATCCTAGGAAACTACCGACCAAACTCGAGCATCTACGATGCTCTCATCTTATCAAAGGAGATGAGAGAAGCTCGATCAAGGCCTTACTCGATCCGTAAATTTGCTTAGCTCAAATGGCCGGAGATTCCTTAGATGAGGTTTGCTCGTTAAAGGAACAACGAGGTGTTACCTTCACGTACAATGACCTACTACTGGGATGCACAGATCACAACCGACCGTTGTACATTTCAGCTTACAATCGGGAAGTTTACACTCTCCGCAGTATTGGTGGATCCAGAGCATCAATCAATATAATGAGTCTCCGAACACTAGCATATTTGGAAATCGATGCTCGTGAGCTCGAGGCCGACAAAATGTTATTAAGAGGATTCAACCGTAAAGGAGAAAGAGCCCTCGGTCAATAACACTACTAATGAAGACCGGTGACTTAGCAAAGACAACCGCAAAATTTCACATAATTGATTCGAAACGTCGTTCAACGCTCTACCGGGCCGACCATGGATACATGAAAACAGGATGGTACCATCATCTCTACATCGTTGCATCAAATACTACGATAGGGAACAAGGCATCAAATACTACGATGGAGGGGAACAAAGGCATCAAAGGTGACTTACAACCATTCTCGCACATGAGATTGGAATCCATGAAGACGCAACCTTATTATGCACCACCGAAGAAAACAATCTTCTCCAGTAGATACCATAACAAATGAAGCAAAGAAAGTTCGGGACAACGAAGAACCTGAAGTTCTAGTCCAATCAGCTCACTCACCACTCCCTTCCGGCGAGATGGTGAAGGTTTCTCCACAACTCGCATCCGAGGTCGAGGCCGTGGACGAGGTCGTGGTAGAGATGTTAGGACAGTTGGACAGAGGAAACCAGCCATCAATGTTGATTGGGAAGATAGTTCTGAAGAAGAAAAAGAAATCAAGCAAGAAGCAGCAACGATAAGTTGGAAGAAGCCGCAATTCAAGATCTCCCTCGAAGATGAAAAGAATGAAGAATACAAATCAATGTACGAGAAGATTAACCACTACGTACATACTATGACCCTAACCCCGATCCATTCTAACAAGATCGAGGGTATGGTGGTCAAAGAGGTACGTAGCGACGGTGCAAAGCCAATCAAATTCTACCGTGGTGCTTCTTCCTCCAAAACCGAAAATAATGTACACTCAAGATGTCACTTCATCGAATTAATGGAATTACCTTTCGAGTGGTACTCTCCCTATGTTCAAAGTTTAATTCAACGTGGTTTCTTACCTCGACAATAGACAAAAGGTCAATCACAGCATTTTGAAAAATTATGGAATAATTCCGGTCGTCCACCCAATTCAAAGTATGGACTCGGATTTGGCACAGTAGGATCAGTTGACGATACTGAATTGTGCTTGGTTGTCACTTGCGAATCTAATGAAAACTACATGGAAACTATAGACGAACTCGAAGATTTACAAATTGGAGACGCTCCACCGTAATTCGAAGAAGAGATTAAATCTACAATAGATGAGCTAACGAAAGTTAACTTAAGTACTAAGAGAAGAGCCTAGTACCTACCTTTGTTAGCTCCTTACTCAATAAAGAAGACTCCGAAGAAATAATCAAGTTATTAATGGAATTTAAAGACCGTTTTGCTTGGAACTACGATGAGATGCCGTGATTAGCCTCCGAGGTCGCAACCATAAGCTAGAGTGAATCCTACTTCGTCCCGCCGTACTACCCGATTGAGGATTTGCATTATTTCAATTAAAATTGTGGTGATTCTTTCAACCCGGGATTATAATAGTTAGAATATGGGTTATTAGTTTTACTAGAAATAGCTTCGCAATATTTCTAAAGTTCGATACCTTGCGTATTTCTCGAATTATCATTTAAGTGTAATAAATGAGACAAGTTATCCAATTTTTTTGATATAGCAGCCACTCGAGAAAACTAAAATTCAAAAGGCTTCATTTACTTTGCTGTTGACCTCATTTTTGATGAGGTCTTTCTCTTCTCTCTCTCCTTAGTACTTAGATCTAGCCTTAGGCTTTCCCTTCGACTATCTTAGAGGACTAGAAATGGAACCCCACTACTTAGAAATTTAAACACATCTTAAACTCCCGCAAACCCCATAAGTTTGATTGTAAACCCTCAAGTCACTTGGAGGGTTAAGATCAAATGTGGAGGTTTAAAGGATGAGTTCCCTATGTAGACTCGTCTTAGGACTACCCCCGGGTGGCCTGGTCTAGTGAGGGTTGACTTGCACACACATTACACTTTCACACACATTCCAAATCCTAAACCATTCATACCGCTTGACTTCATGACTCATGTAGGTAATTCATATGGATGACCTTAACCCCTGCACTGCTAAGAGGGTTGTGGAACAACATGTTGAATGCCTCAAATGAGTCCTCTCATGGCTCTTATGGGTTTGATATGGTCTATGGCTCAACCAAAGTGATTCCATCTCTACTCCTTAAACTTAATCAATCTTTATTTTTTCAAAATTTCAAATTTTGACTCTCGAAGCCCTACACCCGCCAAGCCTACCAAATGTCATCAAACTACCCAAAATTTGCAAAATTGCCTAAATTACCCAAAAATTCCTCAAACCAATCCTAAACATTTCCCACCATTCAAATTAATCATCCATAGCCAAATATACCAAAATTTCCAAAAATACCCCCCAATACCCTCCAAATACCCAAAATGCCCTTCTTAGCCAAAAATTCCATAAATTCAGAAAATTCCTAGAAAATTCCAAAAAATCCCAAATATTCTTAATTTTATTTTGTTCAACTACAGCATGTACTCAATTTTGTCAATTTAACCCACTTTTACCAAAACCCCCAATTCACCCATTCCCAACCCAAGTGGACCCAATGTCAAATCAAATCAACCCAATTAACCTCAATGTTGGTCCAATTCTAAACTTCAATTCAATATCCCCAACATCAATCTAGACTAAATCCAAGCCCAATTTGATTGACATTTGGATCCAATTCCAATTTGAAGCTTAAAGCCCAATTTTGGCCTATGACTCCAAACTTAGCCCAAACCAACCCAATTAAACTCCAATTAACCACAAATCTTTTCCTAAACCTTCCTAATATCCCCAAAAACAAAACACTAACAAGATTTGCCCAAAATTTGAACCTAAACTCCACCCAAACCTAACCCAAAACCAAAATCCCCATTTTTGGCCTAAACCTAAACCTAACCCAAATGGGCCCAAATCCCAAAATCAAAGCCCAACCAAAGTTGAAAACTCTTTGTAGCACCCCCAGAAACATTTATTAAGATTAATTTTACATCAAAACCAACAATAGCCCAATCTTAGCACAAGTTAGCCCAATTTGACCCTCTTTGGCCCCTTTATAAAAAAAATCCCAAATTAAACCCAGTTCAACTCCAAATTATTTCAAACCTATTCTAGATCACTCATGATGCATCGCTAAACTAAACCCAACATTTTTTGGCAAATTTTTTTTTAAAAGTTCCATTTACCAATTTGTTTTTAAACCTAAAAGCTCACCTCCTTAAACCTTTCTAAAGGCCCATCTAAAATAAATCCAAAAGCCCAAAATCTATCCTAAAGCCCACATGAAATTTCACCTCATCATAACCTTTGATTTAAATCACTCCCTAAGTTTCAAATTCATCATTAAACTTTTATAAACTAAGCCATGTGCCAAATTACCCCTAAATATCCTAAATCCTTAAAACCCACTTTCATGAAACCAAGTCAAGCCATCCCCAAATGTTCTTAAAGCTACCCAAAATTTGCAAAATTTCCTAAATTACCCAAATTTCCTTAAAACCAATCCTAAACATTTCCCCCCACTCAAATTGATCATACTTAGTCAAATATACCAAAACTTCCAAAAATACCCCCCAATACCCTCCAAATACCCAAAATGCCCTTTTTAACCAAAAAATCCATAAATTCCAAAAATTCCCAAAAAATTTTAAAAAGTCCCAAATATTCCCTATTTCAGTTTTTTCAACTACACTATAAGCCAATTTTGTCAATTTAACCTACTTTTACCAAAACCCCCAATTTGACCCATTCTTAACCCGAGTAGACCCAATGTCAAACCAAACCACTTCAATTGACTTCATTTTTGGTCCAATTCAATTCTAAACTTCAATTCAATATCCCCAACATCAATCTAGACTAAATCCAAGCCCAATTTGATTGACATTTGGATCCAATTCCAATTTGAAGTTTAAAGCCCAATTTTGGCCCATGACCTAAACTTAGCCCAAACCAACCCAATTAAACTCCAATTAACCACAAATCTTTTCCTAAACCTTCCTAATATCCCCACAAACAAAACACTAACAAGATTTGCCCAAAATTTGAACCTAAATTCCACCCAAACCTAACCCAAAACCAAAATCCCCATTTTTGGCCTAAACCTAAACCTAACCCAAATGGGCCCAAATCCCAAAATCAAAGCCCAACCAAAGTTGAAAACTCTTTGTAGCACCCCCAGGAACATTTATTAAGATTAATTTTACATCAAAACCAAAACTAGCCCAATCTTAGCACAAGTTAGCCCAATTTGACCGTCTTTGGCCCCTTTATCAAAAAAATCCTAAATTAAACCCAGTTCAACTCCAAATTATTTCAAACCTATTCTAGATCACTCATGATGCATCGCTAAACTAAACCCAACATTTTTTTGGCACATTTTTTTTACAAAAGTTCCATTTACCAATTTGTTTTTAAACCTAAAAGCTCACCTCCTTAGACCTTTCTAAAGGCCCATCTAAAATAAATCCAAAAGCCCAAAATCTATCCTAAAGCCCACATGAAATTTCCCCTCATCATAACCTTTGATTTAAATCACTCCCTAAGTTTCAAATTCATCATTAAACTTTTCTAAACTAAGCCATGTGCCAAATTACCCCTAAATATCCTAAATCCTTAAAACCCACTTTCATGAAACCAAGCCAAGCCATCCCTAAGCCATATGGTGCCATGGAGCCATGCATAAGCCATATGCAAGCCTTGGAAGCCCCTTTCCACCTCACCAAGCCATTAATGGCAAGAAGAGGGGCCCCTTTCTTAAGCCTTCCTTAAGCACTTTTAACCCCATTAATGGCAAGAAGAGGGGCCACTTTTAACCAAGTTTAGCCACCTCACCATGGATGGAGACCACACCATTTTCTCTTGGCTGACCCAAGTGATTCTTTTCAGCCCAAAACCAGGCCTTGGGTGGTGAACTTAGCCCAAAACAATAGGTTGACCCATGTGGACCCAAAATGGCCTTCCCCTCATTCCATTTCAATTCAACTCCTTTACACATGTCCATGGCAAATTGACTGCACTAAACCCCAGCCCTGACCTTCCTGACCTTGAGGGTGACTCGACCACGGCCGGCCGACCATCACAGTCGTCGAAAACCACCAGGCTGAGAGCACCCATGTGAGCTAATTTTTGAATTCTTCCTTGCTGACTTGTCCCATGTCTAATGGCCACCATGGTTGTTCTTCTCCTCACCAAAGCAGTTCATCCAAGCCGTTAAACCCCCCTGGAAAGCCCTCCATCCACCTCTATTTTAAACCACACCTCCTCTCGGCCAAGGAGAGGCTGAACAAAATCTTACTGAAACTCTGCCAAAATTGCTCCAGACCACTCTCCACACATAGAGCACTTGATCCCCATTAGATTCCAACCCCAATTTTCCCCAGCTGAGCTCAATTTCTGAGTTCAAATTCAAGCCCAAAACTAGGACATCTCCCAAACCTCCACCAAATCCAAATTAAACTCACCCACACTCGCATAGGACCAAGAGAAGGAGTTCCCCAAGGTGACGCCCCTCTCCAGGCCACCCAGTTGCTCTAGCCTCCAAGCTTTGAAATCGGCTGTCGGCACTTTCGTACCTAGACAATTTCCTCAGAGCCAGAGACTTCATATGGAGCTTCCTTGGGTGCAATCGAAGGTGACAAGCTGCACTTCTCAGAGCAAAGGTATGGATCATTCCTTCCTCCCGAGCTTCCAACAATTCTCCATTTCATTTCAGTTAATTTCATGGCGTGTAAACCGTATGGATGTGTTCGTCTCCTCAAGACGAATCCATAGAGCATAAGAACACAAAAACCCGTTGAGGAATGAGAGAGTTCTTAGGGTTTTAGTGTGAACGGTCATGGGTGCACACCAGTCGTAGACAATGACCAGGCGTCGTCCAATCACGCGTGTATAGGTTGAACGACTCAGATTGCGTCGGATCAGAGGAAGAGGCGGAACAACGGGACGCGTAGTGGCTGACTCAGATGGCGGCGTCAAATAGGAGCGCGCCGTGTGGTCTTTCGATCCGCCGTAGGTTGACGCGGCGCTGAGTCGGATAAGTAGATAAATAGGATTTTTTTCTATTTATTTAAATACCCAGAACTTAGAAAATCCATATCTCTGTGTAGAAAAATCATAAAAATAAACTAAAAATACCCACTTGCTCAGTAAATAGAGGAGAATAATGTGGAAAAGAAATCAGGTTATTTTGAT
The DNA here is from genome assembly GCA_022702705.1 of Papilionanthe hookeriana x Papilionanthe teres. Taxonomy (NCBI): domain Eukaryota; kingdom Viridiplantae; phylum Streptophyta; class Magnoliopsida; order Asparagales; family Orchidaceae; genus Papilionanthe; species Papilionanthe hookeriana x Papilionanthe teres. The sequence goes on from CM040427.1 coordinate 159,664,197, forward strand.
GAGTATTTTATTTTTAATTAATTATTTACTATTTTGAGTATTTTGATTCTCCAGTTGCATACACAATTCACCATGGCATGAGACCATAGGGCTTTTGAAGCCTCTGGTCTTGGGAACATTCCCTAAATTTTTCAAGGTCAGAGGCTATGTCTTTGGCAAGTTATGTACTTTTCAAGTTTATGTCACTATTTTGGTATTTTAATTCCAATAATTAGCATATTGCTCAATTAATTCTAAAAACATTTGGGGAAGTTACTTAGGACCAGTGGACCCTAGGATAATTATGGTTAGGCTTAATTCATTAAGAATAACCCTAATTAGCCTAAATACTCAAAATTGAATTTTAACTAATTAGGGTTAACCACACATTAAAATAACTTGCAATCAATTCTCCATTGATCTTTAGGATACAAAGAACCTTGTATAAAAAATTTGAAGTCAATTAGAAATGATTAACCCCAGTAAATGAATTAATTAAGCCACATGATCAAAATTAAACTTTAAAAATTCATAACTCTAAAAATACATTTTAAACTTTCACCAAATTGGTTTTGTGGGCTCTCTGATATCGGAGGAGTCTATAAAAATTAAAATTGGAATTTTCCAAAATTTTTCATTTTTAATGATATTTTTGATATTTAAATAATTAAAACATAATAAAAAATCATAAAAATATTAAAAATCATAAAAATGTCATATTTTGACTCCTAAACACTTAAAAACAAACCAAATATTTTTCCTAAGTCTCTAAGTTAAGATATTGAGTTTTAAAGGCTTCAAAACAATTTTTAATATTAAAAATGAATTTTCCAACCTTTCCACTAAATTAATTCTAATAAATCAAAGAAAAATCAGAAAATTGTAAAATTTGTTTCTCTGAACTCCTTGAGGTTAGACAGATTTAAGAAAAATATAAAATCCATTTTTCACTTTAATTTTATTTTATAATTAATTAACATTCCAAAACTCAAAATAATTATAAAAAGTAAAATATTATTTAAAAAATCACTAAAATTGGTCCAAGTGGTCCCCTGGTCATTAGGAACTTCCCATAATTTTCTTAAGGTAAGAAACCTTACTTCGGTTATGTTGTTGAATTTTCCTTGAAATCCCTTATTTTTCACTAAAAATAAATATATAAATAAATTAAATTTAAAAAAATCACATTTTCTCCTCTAATGTCTTAATTGACATGTGAGTGAGGTGACATAAAAATTTCAAGTTCATTTGAACTCAATTTAGTGAGTTATGAAATAAATAAGCCTAAAAGGGCATAAAGGTAATTAAAGAATTTAAACACCTTTATTAAAATTTTAGATTTAATCAAAATGGAGGGTACAATATTTGATTTTATCTTTCTTGGATGATTGAAACTATGGGAAGTTAAAAGGGTAGGAACCCATTAATCACTTTTAATAAACCAAAAATGAAACTTTAATTATTTAAACAATTTATATTTTGGAGGATTAATGAAAATTTGAATTATTAAAATAGGGATATAACTTGAGAGGATATTAATTCTTTAATAAAAAATCCCTAAATAAATCACTTCAATAATATTTAACTCTTATTAAGATTAAAATGATAATCCAAACTAAGTAAATTAAAATTAAAAAAAATAACCCTTAAATTAAAGGAAAGCTCAAAATATTAAGTGGTTTAACAATTAAATTAAATTAAATTAAGTAAAAATTAAATTAAAATTAAAATTAAATTAAATTAACATTTTAACAGTTAAATTAAATTAAATTTAAAATATTGAAATTAAATTAAATTAAATTAAGTTAAATTCAATTAAATTAAATTTAAATTATATTAAACTAACATCACTCAATAATAAAAGTAAAACAAATTTGAAATATTAAGACAATTCATAATTATGAATATAAAAAATCAAACTAATCAAGATTAACCTAAAATATCATAATTAACCTAAATCAAATCATTAAGATATATGAATCATCTAAGTGAATTTGAAACACCAAAGATTAATTTAAAATAATAAGATCACTTAAAGTATAAAGATTTAAACCAAAAATAATTTGAACACTATTCCAAACTTAAAATTATTAATTAAAACCTCATAATAAAACTAAATCACTTTAAACCATTAACTCAAGCTAACCCAACTCAAACCCAAGTGAACCCAAAGCCAAATTAAACCTAACCAATCCAAATTTGATCAAGCCAACCCCTTGGTAGCCAACCCTAGACCTCCTAGGGTGGGTTTGACCTGACCCAAACCAAACCCCATGAGCCATGGACCAATGGTCCGTCACTTTGGGCCAATGGAACAAGCCACATGGCTAAGGCTAAGTCCCATCTCCAAATCCCCCTTTACGAACCTCCCTGCAGGTTTAATGGCACTAAACCCCTTCTCCACTCCTCCTCAGCCTGCCCAGCCACCTGACTGTCCTGGCCAGCCATCCCAGCCGCCAGAACAGGCACGCACGAGCGCTCCATTTTCCTTGAAAACCAAAATTTGGGCTTGGCGGTGGGCAATCCTTTCTCCAGCCACCTGGTCTGCTCAGCCCTCACCCTAAGCGGCCTAAACCACTCATTGCCTGGCCCTGAGCTTCCCTCTCCTGCCATGGCTCTAAAATCCCCACCTTTCAACCATGAACCGGGTGCTGAATTTTTCCTCACAGAACTCATCCAAACTGCTCCCAGAAATCCTCCTAGCCAAGAGAAGTTCATCCCCACTGTCCTCCTGCCTTGAATCCTCGTGGCAGAGCCCAATTTCTCAGTTGAAATTCTGGCTAGAAATAGGACATCCCTAGGACCTCTACCAAAACCAAATTAAACACACCCACACCTTCCCAGCACCAAGAGAAGAAGTTTCACAGTGAAAGCCCCCTCACTAGGCCATCCAATTCCTCCAAACGTGAAAACACCAAATTGGGCTTCAGCATTTTCATAGCCAGACATTTCACCACGACCAGGGACTCAATCCGTAGGCTTCTGGAACTCCAATGAACATGTCGACCATCTCTGATTGAGGCCTCACCTGTCAGAGCAAAGGTGTTGAACTCTCCTTCTTCCAGAGCATCCAACGAATCTCCATTTTATTTTGCTTGATTTCAATACATGTTATCCATATGGATAGCTTCGTTTAGGATAGACGAGCTTGTAGAAATAAACCGCACTTGATTTGGTTGAGTATAGCTCAAGATTTTAAGGTTTTAGGGTAGACGGCTCTCGGGTTGAACCAGACGGGGACAATGACCTGCCTCCGTTGGATCGAGCGTGTATCGGATGGACGGCGGAGATCAAGATGGACAAAACCACGGAACGAAAAGCGCTCATCGAGTCAGATGGAGGTGTCAAATGGGAGCGCGCCGAGTGAAGTTTCGGAGCTGCCTAGGTTGAGGTGGCGCCACGTGGATAAGTAGGAAATTAAATTATTTTTGATTTATTTAAATACCAGAATTTTTAAAAATGCATATCTTTGCATAGAAAAATCCTAAAAATAAACTAAAAATACCCTCTTGATCAGTGAAAAGAGGAGATTAATGTGGACAAAGAATTAAGTTATTTTTTCTAATTTAATAGTGTTCTGAGTATTTTCATTATCCATTCATGCATATAATTCACCATGGCATAAGACCATAGGCCTTTTGTAACCTCTGATCTTGGGGACATTCCCTGAATTTTCCAAGGCCAGAGGCTATCTCTATAACAAGTTTATGTATCTGTTTTGGTATTTTAATTCCAATAATTACCATGTTGATTAATAAAATATAGGAAAATAAGGGGAAGTGTCTTTGGATCAGAGGACCCTAGGAAAATTATGGTCTGATTTAATTCATTCAAACAGAACCTAATTTGGTATTAACACTATAACTAAGTTTGAATTAATCTGAAACAACCACTCATTAAAATAACACAAAATCAATTCTCCACTGATCTTTAAGGTCAGAGGAGTCTCACATAAAAATTTGAAATCAATTGAAAATGATTTAACCCACTAAATGATTTATTCAAATCACATGGCCACTTTTAAACTTTAAAAATTCATAAAACTCAAAATATATTTAAAAAATTCACTAAATTAAATTTGAGGCCTCTCTAGGATCAGAGGAGCCTATGAAAATTAAAATTGGAATTTTTCTAAAATTTTATTTTTAACCCAATTTTAAATATTTTAATAATTAAAAAATAATAAAAATCACAAAAATGTCATATTTTGTTTCCTAATCACTTAGCAACCAACCAAATATTTTTCCTAACTCCCTAGGTTAAGATATTGAATTTTAAAAGCTTAATGCAATTTTTAATATTAAAATGGATTTTTCAATCTTTCACACTAAAATAATTCTAAAAGTTCAAATAAAAATCAAGAAAATAAAAAATTTGTTTCTCTAAGTTCCTTGAGGTTAGAGAGATTTAAGAAAAATATAAAACTTAATTTCTGCTTTTAATTTTATTTTTATAATTAATTAATAATCCAAAACTTTAAACAATTATAATAAATAAAGTAAAATTCAAAAAATCACCAAAATTGGTCCAAGTGGTCCTCTGATTAGTAGGAACATCTCATAATTTTCCTACGGATAGAAACTTTACCTTGGTCATGTTGTTAAATTTTCATTGAAAAATCCTTATTTTTCATTAAACAATTATATAAATTAAATTAAAAAATAGAAAAATCACATTTTCTCCTCTAATGTCTTGATTGACATATGAGTAAAGTGATATAAAAATTTCAAGTTCATTTGAGCTTATATTAGTGAGTTATGAAGTGAATAAGCTTAAGAGGGCATAAAGGTAATTAAGGATTTTAATCCTAATTAATATTTTAGGCCTAATCAAAAGGGAGGGATGAACATTTGATCCTAAATTTTCTCTTCGATGATTAAAACATAGGGAATTAAGAGGTAGAAACCCATTTAACCACCTATAACATCAAAAAATGAAACTTTAATTAATTAAATCATTCAAATTTTGGAAGAATAATTAAAATTCTAGATCATTAAGATTAGGGATATGACTTAAAAAGATATCTATTATTTAATTTAAAGTCTCTAAATGGATTAATTCAATAATATTCAACCCTTAATTAATTCTAAAAATGATAGTTGAAGTTAATGATTAAAAGAGAACAATCCTTAATTAAATTAAAATTATAAACATTGAAAGGTTTATTAATCAAACTAAAATAAACCTAAAACATGAAAGCTAATTTGAAATCACTTAAAACTTAACCTAAAAAAAACTTGAGCTGTTAAAAATGATCTCAAAAAATTTACAATATGATAATTAAATTAAATTAAAAATCAATCTAAAATGTTATAATTAAAAAAAATTCAAATCATTTAAAAAAAAATCGAATAACTTTTTCACCTAAGTAATCTAAAACTTTTAAAATTCAATTTGATGTTTTATAATTAAACTAAACTGTCATAAATCATCAATCCAATCTTAATGGTTAGATCACTTAACAAACCAATATGCCCTTAAAGGCTTCCACCTTCACAACCTTTAAACGAAGCATCAAATGAAACTGTCACTTTAATCAATGGATAATCAAATGTCAAAGTTCACTAAGCAAGGAAAAAAATCCAACTAAATTCTTGGATGATCAATTCACCTGTACAATGAAATTCATTTCGACTCGAAATAATCCCAGAAGCATTTAAAAGATGTTTAGGACTTGTCCTAAGCACTTTCTCACTCTGATGGGATGTTTTAGCAGAACAATCCAATTTAATTGTTCTTTGGTGAAGAAAATCATCCTTAACAAAACACAAGAACCTAGACGTCATAGGAATTAACTAGCAATAGGATTAAGATTTTAGTAGACAACCAGAACCTTCCCTTAGCTTTACCTTGGTTTAAATGCCCTGACATGTGTTTTAAGTGCAGCCTGGAATAACGAGAAGACCCGCCAGGTACGCTTTTATTTTATTGCAATTTATTTACCTGTGTTGTACTTTCTTTCTTGCAAAACTTGCATGATAAACAACAATGTCACCCTGCATGAAAACTGAAACTTTTAGGATAGCCACAAAACTGAAACCCAAAACTAAATTAAAAATCAACACAAGATAAAATTCACTGCCACAACATTCAAAAGATAAAATAACTCAAAATTTAATCACAAACAGAACAGCAAAACTACAACTACAACTAAATTAAAAAGTCTCGTTGGATGATCGGGAATCCCTCGGATGATGTAACCCACGTGTTACTAACGAGATTTCCCACGGTCTAAATGAAAGTGTGGAACTCATTCAATTGAGTTTAGTAAATTCATTTGGACTAAGTGAATCCGATCAAAATAGCAGTGCCGGGATGACGGAACCGTGGGATCTTAATCGGTTCTGCTTAATCAACGTTAAGATTTGTTTTAATTAAAATACTAAGCCATCTCAATCTTCAACTTTTCTAAACTAAAACACTTCTCTCATCTATTGATTTTCACCTTCTAAAACCGAACCTCTGCGACAACAAGGAGCTTGGAACACATTGGGCAGCTCGGCCATCTTCGTCAGCAAAACTTGTGTCTACTTCAGCTAAACCGTTCTTAGAATTAAATAACCGAGCCATAGGGTTTCGAGGTAGTTTGCTTAGTGCAACATAAATTCTCAACTTTTTTTAGGCATTTGCATAATCATATTATGCAAATTAAGCCCTAACCGGTCTTAAGACTCCGAGGTAGTCGTTTGGTATGAAATAAACCCTCACTTCTTCGAGGCTATTTGTATGATGGTGTCATACAAAAATAAGTCCTACTTAATTAAAATTGGCAAGATTGAAACATTAAATAATTCTCTCTAAAATTAAGCCAAACCATAGATAGTTTGAGAAGTTGTTAAGATTTCTCTTGGATCCTCGACTTCTCCTACCTTTCTTTCTTTGGACTCTTAAAATAACTGTTCCAAATTTGAGCCATTCCCTATTGAAATTTCCAAAATTTAATTATTTGAAAACCTTGAACTTTGAAATTCTTGAGAGCAAAACTACTGATCATTATCGAGAGTTTTTGGAGTATCTTCAGACATTTAGGATGTAATTAACTATAAGGGCTTGCCCTTATAGGGAACTTTAAGAACCTAGGTAATATAATCCCTGCTTAATTCATTTATTTTAAGCAGGGAAACCTATCGGCTTATAAAATTAGTTCGCAGACCAAACAGATGTCACAAATCTTTTAGTTTATTTAATTGAGCCCCATCATCAAGTAGTGTATTTATTCTTCGGGATAGATACACGGTTTGTGGTGTGGTGCTCGTTTAGGTAAACTATTTGGGATGTGAGATCGGTTTGATTTCATATCTTAAAATTTTCAAACTTAAAATTACTTTCAAAAATCAAAATACTACTTTCCAAATTATATATATTTAAATTAATTTTTATTCGTCAACAACTTTTATAGGAGACCCCTTTTTAAAATATAACACATAACCTAAAATATGCTGAAAATAGCATCGATAATCGATCTCAAACATCCCACTAATCCATTATAAAATGTTTGAATTATTAACCAGTCTGGTAAAGCATGATGTGGACACTTTCTCAGAAGATCATCAAACTGACTAAAAGATGCGATATCATTCTTCAGCTTAGCAGTTTTTGAAGGAGGGAAGTATTTTGACATAAACTTTTGTGAAAGTTCTCCCTAAGTTCTGATAGATTCAAGTGCTAACGAATTTAACCACGCCTTAGCCTTATCTCTTAATGAAAAAGGAAAAATTCTAAGCCTAATAGCATCGTTCGACACTCCATCGTATTTAAAGGTAGCACACAGTACTAGAAAACTAGCGAGATGTAAGTTAGGATCTTCATTAGATTTTCGTCCAAATTGATTAATCTGTATCATTTGGATAATAGTAGGTTTAAGCTCAAATGAATTAGTAACAACATCAGAGTTTTGGATAGTTAAGTGAATTTCATTTTTCATTGGATTAGCTTAATCTCTTAAAGGCCTTGGTATATTTTTGTTTTGATTGTTTAATTTGTTCAAGTTGTTTGCCATTTTGTAAGGATTTTCATATTGTTTTTTTTTGTTTTCAATTTTTTCTAATAGTACACTCTAATTCAGAATTGTAAGGCACTAAACCTGTAGATCTGATACTACGCATACAAACACAATAAGCACACTAACAATAAACAAACACACACAATTAATTTTAGTAGTTACCTTTCCTCCCCAACAATGGCGCCAAAAACTTGGTGCGACTTTTTAAAATTGGCAAAATTTATGAACTCATATATATATATATATATATATATGTATGTATATATATATATATATATATATATATATATTTATATTGATTTAGTTTTCTATTGAGTCACACAACTAAACACAAGTATAAGTAACACTCAAGTAGTACAGGGCTCCAGTGGTGTCCTGGATATCGATCCCACAGGGAGGCAATTAATTTTATAACGTAGCACAGAAGTCATTTCTCGAATCATAGCACAACTGCAAGTAATTACAAATCTTAAAAAGAAACAAACTGTTGTGATTACTAGTTCTACCAAAGTACGTTCTAACTTTCTTGCAAGTTAAACAAACATAAGACTAAATTTATAACAAACTTCAGTTGTAAGAAAGAATCTTCCTCCTCTCTAATAATAATATGATGATTTTTATGACATAGATCAGTGATGCAACAGTATTGTGCCAAAAAAGAGCATTCCTGTTCTTTACCCATTTTCAAGTGCATAAAGAACATTGGGTAATCCAAAGTTCAGTCCCCAAATCCGTGGTTAGGCTGGGAGGATACTAGCTCTCACTCCAGAGCTCCCACTTCCCTTCCCCTGAAAGGCTAACTCTCACTTTGGTTTTTAAACCCCAGGACCAAATTAAGGATTTCAGCCTCTCACTCTGAAATCTCTAATTTTATGCCCATCAAAGTGTGTTTCCCTATTTATTTGCACTCAACCCCCATGAACTACGTCACTCATTTATGGACATTGAATGTGACCTTAACTTTTCTTGTGGAACTTATAATCCTTTTGGAACATATGTTTCCCAACAAGTTTTAACAATTTAATTGGCCAGATCAAAAAGTAAATGAAGTATGAATTGAAAGGTCATCACAAATTCTCCATAATAAATTGACACATCATTTCCATTTCACAACATCAACACATCACATGAAAAGGAGGAAGACAAAGAAGTATACTCAAGACTCATGAGGAAAGGATGACAAAACATGGATTTTATCTATGAAAGCACTTTCATACAAACAGATTAAAGAAAATATAACTTATCTCAAACTTTTCCCCAAGAGAATATCAAGGAATTCCTTTGACTCCTCTCTTTTCTTCACAATAACACACAATTCTCTCTTTAGATAAGTACGGAAGAAGAAATCTCTCACTTTCCCTCTCCTCTTACACTCCTTAGAAGAGAACACACAAACCCTAGATTTCCTAAACAAAATGAAAAGGCACACTCACTCTTTACTCCCTCACACTCTAAACTCTCTCCCCCACACTAAATTTGGCCCCCAAATAATTTAAATCACATCATAACTGATTTCCCAAGAGTTTCTTCAAGCATCCCTCCAAAATCTGGCAAAATACATTGAATCTAGTTTGAAATCGAGATAGGGTGCAGTCCGTCACAGGATAGGGTGCCATCCAGCGCTATTTTCTACCTTCTATTTCAAAGTCTCTATAAATTGGCGCGGTCCGGCGCTGGTGATAGTGTCATTCAGCGCTAGTTCAATAAAATGCACTTTTGCTCCATTTTGCTCGAAATTTGCTTCTTTTCGCTTCCTTTTGCTCCGAAGGCCTAAAATCATTGTACCTGCATGAAATCATGAAAATTCCTTTTATTAAATTACAATATCATCAAAAATAGGTATGATACGGACATTAAAAAGCTATCAAACTTTTAGTGGATCACTGCTTCTCTGTCGTGAGGTTAATTTCTTTTTTGAACTTTGGTGGAGCATCAATTATTGTTTGATCTTCAAATTCATCTTGAATGTCTAGGCTATCTTCATCTGACTGACTAGTAACAACCATGCAAAATTCTGAGTCGTAGACCAGTCCAAATGTACCAAACCCAATACTTTCTTTTGAATTAAGTTTCTTTTCTTTTACATTCCATAATTTTTCAAATGATTGTAACTTAACTTTTGGCATCTATTTTGGCACATATCCTTGTTGAATTAACTTTTGTACACATGGAAAAAAGTAACCAAAAGGTAATTTCATTAATTCATTAGAATCATTTTCTTTAAGAGTTACACAAGGTTCAAAAGTAGAAGAAAAATCCTGATAAAACTAGAACGGTTTAAAACCACCATTATGGACTTCCTTGACCTCCATACTCTCGATCTTTTGAGGATGGATCAGAGTTAGGGTCATGGCTTGCACATAATGGTTATTCGATCGTACATTGATTCATATTCATTATTTTCTGTGTCATCCAAAGAGATTTCGAACTGAGGCTTTTTATTACATATCATCATTTTTTCTTTTCTGAATTCATCCTCCTCGGAGCTTCCTTCTACGTAGATGTTGATCGTTGGCTTCGCCCATTCAACAATCTGGTGAGTTCTTCCTTGCCCACGCCCCTGGGCTCGACCTCGGATACGTGGGCTAAATGAAGCTCCACCAACTTATTGTTAAGGAGTGATGGGAGATCGTTAAAGTGGAGGAAATGGTCTCCTTCTTGTGATCTTTCTAAAACTTCAGTCTCATTTGGCACACATTCTCTTAAAAATACTGTTTTCTTCAGAGGAGCGTAGTAAGAGGCGTCTTCATGAATGCCCACTTCATGTATTGAGAACGGTTGTAAGTTTGGTTTAATGCAATGTTCTTGTCCTTCTTTTTAGTATTTAACGCATTAGTGAAGCGACGATGGGACCATGTTGTACTCGTGAAGCCACGGTTGACCAAGTAGAGTGCTGAATGAAGTCTCTGCGTTGATGACATGGAATTTCGTAGCTGTTGTTAGATCTCCAACTTTCATCTGTAGTATTATAGATCTGAGGATTCTTTCTCCTTTCTGATTAAATCCTCTTAACATCATCTTATCCGTAGTGAGCTCTCGCACGTCAATATTTATGTAAGCTGACGTCTGTAGACTCATTATGTTAAGTGATGCTCTAGGATCTATTAACACTCTAGAAAGCACAAACCCATCGATGATGATGGAAATGTAGAGCGGACGGTTGTGTTCGGCAGCTCCGAGTAGCAAGTCTTCATCGGTGAAGGTCACACAAGGCTGTCCCTTCAAAGTACAAACTCCACCGGAAGATGTGCTAGCCAACTGTTCTAAGAGAATGTCTAGATCAAGTAGAGCCTTGACCAAATTTTCTCTCATCTCCTTCGACGGGATCAGAGCATCATAAATGCTTAGTTTCGCTTCCAACTTCCTAAGATGTGCTAGTACAATGTAATCCACTTTATTTGAATTTCCAATCTCATTTCGAATCTGTAATCTTTCGTTGTTGGAGGTAGTTCTTCTTGAGTAATTATTTGTTTTCCTTTCTTCATTGGAGCTATCCTTAAAGATAGCATTTTTTCCACTTCTTAATGTACTTCTGTTATTTCTTCCTCCTATAGACCTGGAGGTTCTCCTTTTGTTGGATTCAACTCTGCTGTTTCTGATCCAAAAAGTCCAAGTTGATTTCAAGCAAAGTTTATTTGCACTCGAGGATTGGCTCCTTGCTTCCCATATTGTCGTAACCGGTGTTGTCAATATCTTCTCCGTCTTTGTCAACGTTTTCATAGTGAACTAACATGATTTAAGGATCATTTTGGGAATCAAAATCGGGGTTTGATAGGTTGTGATTAGTTACGTAATCACTAGAGACAGTAAGAACTTTGCCAAAATCGTCACTCTTATAATTATAAGATCTCCGAGGGGCAAAAAAGAAATTATACAGAGTTAACGGTTCAAGGGATTTCTCCCCCAAATCTGAGATAACCAATCTAACAGGGGTTGCCTCTATCGTAGCCTTCGCACTATCGGTCTTCGTCTCGTCCAGAACATCTTCCTTCTGGATCTTCTATTGAGATGGTTTCTCCGAAGTAATCTCCATCTTTGGCTCGTGAGGTAGCAGACTCGTGCAGCGACTTGCTCTGAGGTGGCCTGTAAATGATCGAGTATCTTCCTAGAAGACCTGGTCCAGACTGTGCTCCATCCATCTTTATCAGCATATGGATATATTAAGCAGAATGGTTCGACCTAAATCATATATATAGAAACTCTTTTAGGTTCTTTTAAATATTGTTTCAAGATAGTTATATTTTCTTCTTTAAAGTTCTTCTTGAGTGTTGACCTTATTTTTAGTCAGGTCTAATCTTCCTCTTAGTGCTTAGGATCTAGCAATAGGACTTCTCCTTTAACTATCCTAGAAGTCTAGAGTTGGAACCCACCATTTAGAATTTTCTAGCCACTTATTAACTCCTCTTGGGACCACTTTGATGGTTACAAACCTCTAAATCACCTTGGAAGGTTAAAACCACCATATGGGCAAAACCAACAGTGAGTTCCTATAGGAATGTTTGGACTTAGGGTGGCCTTGAGTGACTTGAGCTTCCCTTGTACACACATACCCCTACGCCATTTGATGCAAACCTTAAACTCTTTCCCTTCTACCCTTTAAGAAACTCACATGATTGAACCAAAGCCTCTAGTCTTTGATTAAGATGGCTAGGGTTAATATGTGAAGTATTATAAAGTGGTTACCATTTGGCTAGACTTAGTCCTAAAGTGGTTGGACTTGGCTAAAGTCCATGGCTCATGCTCCTAAACCCAAAATGGTTCCATTTCTCCCTATTTGAAGCCTCCTTCTTTTCTCCAAAATTTCAAATTTTGACCTTGGGCCATTAAACTTACCCAAAATTACCTAAATTGCCCCTATAACTACCAAGTCATCCAAAAATCACCTAAAATTTCCCTAAAAATTACCTAAATTTCCTAAAATTTCTTAAAATAATTTTAAAATAGTTCCCACCACATAAATCCACCAAAATAACCCAATACACTCCAAATAACCTCCATGTACCCTAAATACCCCTCCTGGCCCAAAATTCCAAAAATTCAAAAAATTCCCAAAAAAATTTCAAAATTTCCCAATTATTCCCATTTTCATTTTATTCAACTATTACATACCCCAATTTTATAAATTTAGCCCAATTTAATCAAAAACCCCAATTTGACCCATTTAACCCAAAAGTGCACAAATTAAACCTAATTTTGACCCAATTGACCCCAATCTTGAACAATTTAAATTCCAAACCTCAATTCAACATCTCTAATACTAATCTAAACCAAATCCTAGCCTAATTTGATTCACATTTGAATTCAATCCCACTTGGAATCTAAAATACCCAATTTTGCCCTAAATTACCCATGAACCTAAACATGCCCAAATCCCATCCAATTCAACTCAAATTCTCTTCAAAATTGTTCTAAAACCTTCATAACAAATTTCTATACCAAACACAACATTTGTTTGGCCAAAATTTTGATTAAAATCCCATTCAAAATCCCTTTAAAACAAAAGCCCCAAAATTTTCCCTAAAATTGCCTCATGTCTGAAATTCCCCAAAATTGAATCCCCTAACCCAAAATTTCCACCAAATTTATATCCAAAACCTTTCATGGAAATTATTTGCATCAATTTAAACTATTAATTAGACCCTAGACAAGCTCTAACCTAACCCAAACCCAAGTTCAACCCAACATGACCATGTTGATCAAATCACTCAAAATCCACCAAATTCATCTCCCAAATCAATTCAATTTCACCCCAAACTTGTCCCAAAAATTTTGTGACAATCATTTGAGCCATTTTGATCAATTAATTTGATTTAAACCAATCCCAAACTCAAGTTAGACAAACCAAAACACAAACCAAGCCAATTGGACAAAAGGTTTAAATTAAACCAAATCAAGCTAAATTTGACCAAACCAACTTTATGACAGCCAACCCTAGACCTCCTATTATAGGTTTGACCCACCCAAGTCCCTTGAACCATGGACAAATGGTCCACCACTTTGGACCATTGGGTTTAGCTACTTGGCTAAGCCTAAGTTCCATCTCTATATCCTACTCAAGCAAACTCCCTGCTACGTTTAATTGCTCTAAACTCATCCCCCACTCCTCCTTAGCCTGCCAGCCGCCTACCCAGTCCTTGCCAGCCACCCCAGCCGCATGAACATGCACGCCCGAGCACCCCCATGAGCTAAAAATTAAAAAATTGAGCAATGGTAGTGAGTGAGCAATCCCCTCACTGCCCACCTGCCCTGCTCAGCCTTCACCTTAAGCGGCCTAGGGCACTCATTGTCTGGCCCTGAGCTCCCCTCTCTGGTGAGTCCTATAAAATGCCTCCTTTACGGTTAAGTTTCATGTGCTGAAAATTTCTTCATGAATCACTTCCAAATAGCTTCTAGACCTATTCCCAGCCAAGAGATGAAGATCCCCGTAGTCTTCCTGCTCCGAATTCCACCACCTGAGCTCAATTTCTTAGTTAAAATTCAGACCAAAAATAGGACACACCATAAACCTCAACCAAAATATAATTAACTGCATGTCGGCATATTTTTAGGTTGTGTGTTTTATTTTTGAAAAGGGGTCGCCTAACAGAAGTTGTCGGCGAATTTTTAATTTAATTTAAATAAATAATTTGAAAAGTAGTATTTGATTTTGAAAATAATTTTAAATTTGAAGATTTTAAGATATGAAATCAAACCGATCTCACATCCCAAATAGTTTATATAAACGAACACCACACCACAAAGCCGTGTATCTATCCCTAAGGATGAGACACACTTGCTTGATGGTGGGGCTTGATTAAATAAACTAGAAGATTTGTGACATCCGTTTGGTACTGCGAACCAATTTTATAAGCCGACAAATTCCACGCTTAATATGAAAGCATTAAACGGGGTTTATATTACACGGGTTCTTTAAAATTCCCTATAAGGGCAAGCCCCATAGTTAATTACATCTTAAGTGACGGGAATCACCTAAGAAAACTCTCGACAATAATCAATAATTCTACTCTCGAGGATTTCGAAGTTTAAGTTTTCAAAGGATTGAATTTTGGAATTTCGATAGGGAATGGATCAAGTTTGGAACATTTTGTTTTGGGAATTCAAAGGAAGAAAAGTAGGAGAAATTACGAATTCGAAGTGAACTTCGGTAATTTCCGACTATCTATTGTTTGGCTTGAATTTAGGAAAATCCTAATGTCTATTTAATGTTTTGATTTTTGTCGATTTTAATTAATTAGGGCTTATATTTATATGATAGAATCATACAAACGACCTCGAAGATGTGAGGGTTTATGTCGTATCAGACGACTACCTCGGAATCCTAAGACCGGTTAGGGCTTAATTTGCAATGCAAATGCCTAACGAAGAGTTGAGGATTTATGTTGCACTAGGCGAACTACCTCGAAGTCCTATGGCTTGGTTATTTAATTCTAAGAAAGCTTTCTTGAAGTAGACCCGAGTTTCTTGGTGACAATAGCACGTCTTGCCCACCATGCTCCAAGCTTCTTGTTGTTGCGGAGGTTTAGTTTTAGAAATCATAAATCAGGGGATGAGAAAAGTGTTTTGGTTTAGAGAAAATCTTAATTTCCAAGTGTTTTTAATATTTTAATTCAAACAAATCTTAAAGTTGATTATAACGACACCGGTTAAGATCCCACGGTTCCATCCTTCCGGCATCATTATTTTTATCGGATTCACTTAGTCCAGATGAATTTGCTAAAATCAACTAAATGAGTTCCACACTTTCATTTAGACCGTGGGAAATCCCGTTAGCAACACGTAGGTTACATCATACGAGGTATTCCCGATCATCCGAACAGGACGTTTTAATTTAGTTGTAATTGTAGTTTTGTGTTACGTTTGTGATTAAATTTTAAGTTGTTTTATATTTTGAAATGTTGTGGCGGTGAATTTTATCTTGCAATATCTTTTAACTTAGTTTTGGTTTCAGTTTTAGGGACTATCCTAAAGGTGTGGGTTTTCATGCAACAATTGTTTATCATGCAAGAAAAGTAAGTGCAATGCGGTTAAATAAATTGCAATCATGTGAATTGCAAGAAAGTAAATTGCAATAAAATAAAAGCGTACTGGAGGGTCTTTCCAGTCATCCTGAGCACTTAAAACACAATTAGAATATTTAAGCAAGTTCTAGGTAAAAGCTAAGGGAAGGGTTATGGTTTTCTACCAAGTTCTTAATCACATAGCTAGTCATTTCCTATGACGTCTAGGTTCCTTGTGTTTCTGTTTGAAGACGATTTTCTTCATCGAAGAACAATTAAGTTCAATTGTTCTTATGAACATCCTATCATATCGAGGAAGTGCTTAAGGCAAATCTTAAACATCTTTCGATATTTCTAGGATTGTTTTAAGTCAGAATGAATTCGATTACACGAATGAATTAACCGTCAGAGGTTTAGTTAAGTTTTGTTATTATCTTACTAAGTGAACTAGGATGTTTGAATGTCCTATAAGTGAAGTAACATTTCATTTAATATTACGTTTAGGAGTTATGATAACTAACACTTTCGAGGGTAAATTTGTGATTTAGTTTGAATTCGATTAGTGGGTTTAAATTTGGAATAGTGTTCGAGTTATTTTAGATTTATTTTGAATTCTTTATGTCTTTGGTGATGTAATATTTAATTCAATTTAATTTAATTTAATTTAATTTAATTTAGTTTTAATTTAATTTAATTTAATTCAATTCAATTTAGTTTGATTTGATGTTAAATTAATTTAATTTGATTTGATTTAATTTTAATTTAATTTGATTTAATTTAATTTAATTTTAATTTAATTTAATTTAATTTAATTTAATTTAATTTAATTTAATTTTAATTTAATTTGTTTTAACTTAATTTAATTTAAATTTTATTTTATTAATTTAATTTAATTTAATTTAATTTATTCATTTAATTTTATTTAATTTGTTTATTTAATTTACTATAATTTAATCTTTAATTTAATTCAACTTTTAATTTTAATTTAATTTAATTTAATTTAATTTAATTTAATTCAATTAATCTTTAATTTAATTTAATTTGATTTAATTTAATTTAATTCAATTTAATTTACATAATTTAATTTAATTTTTAATTTTATTTTATTTTTAACTTTAATTGGAATTTTAAAAGAGTTTAATAATTTAACTTTAGTTTTTTAATATTTTAAATTTGAGTTATCACTTTAATTAAGAATTGAATATTAATGAGATGATTAATTTAGGGATTTTTAAATTAAAGAATAAATCTCTTCCTAACAATATCCCTATTTTAATAATTCCAATTTTATTATTCTCCCCAAATTTAATCAATTATTTAATTAAGGTTTAATTACTTTAAATTGCTTAATGGGTTTCTACCCTTTAATTATCTAAGTTTCAATCATCCAAATCAGATTAGGATCAAATATTTTACTTGTTAATTTTTTATTAAACCTAAAGTTTTAATTAAGGGTTAAAATTTTAATTACCACTTTGCCCTTTAAGCTTAATAATTTCATAACTCACTAAATTGAGCTCAAATGAACTTGAAATTTTTATGTGACTTCACTCATATGTCAATAAAGACATGAGAGGAGAAAATGTGATTTTTTGTATTTAATTTATTTATATAATTATTTTTGATAGAAAATAGAGATTTCCAAGGAAAATTTAATAACATGACCAAGGGAAAGTATCTGTCCTTAAGAAAATTAGGGGACATTCCTAATGACCAGAGGACCACTTGGACTAATTTTAGTGATTTTTTTAATTATATTATTTTTATTACAACAAAATGAGCCTTCTACCATTCCATTTAAATCAAACTCCTTTACACATGTCCATAGCCAATTAATTGCACTAAACCCCAGCCCTAACCCACCTGAACAAGATGATGACCAGTGCCTGGCCGGCCAGCCACCAGGCCGCCGGAAAACACCATGGCCGAGACATGGGGAGGAGCCAAACTTTGGAATTCCACCTTGCTGAGTTGCCCCATGCCCAATGGCCACCATGGCTGTTCTTCTCCTCACCAGAGCAGCTGATCCAAAGCCCTAACTCCCACGGGAGAGCCTCCGACCATGCCTATTTAAACCCCACCCCTCTCGGCCATGGAAGAGGTGCTGAATCAACCTTAAGGAAATTCTGCCAAAATCACTCCAGACTCTCCCCACACCTAGAGCACTTGATCCCCATTGTCCTCCTGCCCTAATCCCCACTAATTGAGCTCGATTTTGGAGCTCAATTCTAAGGCCAGAACAGGACATTCCCAAATCCTCCACCAAAGTCAAATTAAACTCACCTACACCTGCACAAGGTTAAGAGAAGAAGTTCCCCAGTGAAAGCCCCCTCTCCAGGCCACCCATTTGTTCCAGACTCCAAAGGTTGAAATCGGGCTTGGTCAAAATCATACCTAGACAATTCACCAGGCCAGGAGACTTCATCTGGAGCTTGCTTGGACTCAATCAAAGGTGACACAACCCTCAGATCGAAGCCACACCTCTTTGAGCAAAGGTATGGTCTCACTCTTCTTCCCGAGCTTCTGAACATTAGCCATTTTTATTGATTCAATTTCATTCCACATAAACCATATGGATGTGTTCGTCTTCTCGAGATGAATCCATAGAGCATAAGAACGTTTAATTCGGTCAAGTATCGAGTGAGATCTTAAGCCTAGAAGATGGACGGTTCTCGGGCTAGGAGGCTTGGGGACGAAGAACGGATGCCGTTCATTCAATACACGCGCGGATGGATGACTCAGATCAGGTCGGATCAGCGGATGATACGCGGAAGGCGGGACCCGGGCTGCTGACTCAAGTGGCGGCTTCGAATGGGAGCGCGCCGCGTGGCCGTTCGGAGATGCCGAGGATGACAGGGCGCCTCGCTGGATAAGTAGGAAATTAGGGTATTTTTGATTTATTTAATTCCCTAAATTTCAAAAATGCATAACTTTGTGTAGGAAAATCAGAAAAATAAAATAAAAATACCCTCTTACTCAGTGAACAGAGGAGAATAATGTGGAAAATAAATCATTTAATTTCATTGAGTATTTGATTTTTAATAATTTATTTACTCTCTGCACTATTTCAATTCTCCATGTATGTATACAATTCACCATGACATGAGACCATAGGGCTTTTGAAGCCTCTGAATTTGGAAACATTCCCTGAATTTTCCAAAGTCAGAGGCTATCCCTATGAAGAGTTATTGATTTTTCAATTCTAGGTCACTATTCTGAATATTTTAATTCCAATAATTAGCATGTTGTGAAATAAATTCTAGGAAAATTTGGTGATGTTTCTTATGACCAGAGGACTCTAGGAAAAATAGGTTTTGAATTAATCCACTTGGAATAACCCTAATTGGCTTAAACACCCAAAATAGGTCCTTAATTAATAAGAGCTAATCATACATCAAATTGACTTAAAATCAATTCTCCACTGATCTTTAGGATCAGAGGAACCCAGCATAAAAATTTGAAGTCAATTGGACTTGGTTAGCCCTACCAAATGGGTTGATTAAGCCATTTAGCCAACTTAAACTTTAAAAATTCATAACTTTCAAAATACTTTTCAAAAATTCACCAAATCGGTTTTGGAGCCTCTCGATATCAGAGGAATATAAGAAAATTAAAATTGTAATTTTCTAAAAAGTTGATTTTTTGCATTATTTTAATATTTTTAATAATTAAAAAATAATAAAAATTACAAAAATAATAAAATTCACCAAAATGTCATATTTTGAATTTTGATCACTTAGGAACAAACCCCATATTTTTCTTAGGTCTCTATGATGAGATATTAAATTTTAAAGCCCTAGGGTAATTTTAAAATTAAAAAAATGTATTTTCTAGCATTTCCACTAAAATAATTCTAATAAATCAAACAAAAATCAGAAAATTACAAAATTGGTTCTCTGGTTTTTTTGATATCAGAGAGATTTTTGAAAAATATAAAATTCATTTTTTCAATCTTTATTTTATTTTTAAATTAATTAATACTCCAAAACTTAAAATAATTATAATAAAAATAATATAATTCAAAAAATCACCAAAATTGGTCCAAGTGGTCCTCTAGTCATTTGAAATGTCCCATAATTTTCTTAAGGACAGAAGCTTTCCCTTGGTCATGTTGTTGAATTTTCCTTGGAAATCCTTATTTTCCACAAAAAAATAATTATATAAATAAATTAAATACAGAAAAATCACATTTTCTCCTCTAATGTCTTGATTGACATATGAGTGAAGTCACATAAAAATTTCAAATTCATTTAAGCTCAATTTAGTGAGTTATGAAATTAGTAAGTTTAAAGGGCAAAATAGTAATTAAAATTTTAACCTATAATTAAAAATTTTTAGGTTTAATTAAAAGGGTGGGTAAAATATTTGATATTAAGTTGATTTTGGATGTTTGAAATTTAGGTATTTAAAGGGTAGAAACCTACCAAATAATTTGAAAGTAATCAAAATAAACCTTAATTAAATAATTAATTAAATTTGGAAGAATAATGAAAAATTGGAATTATTAAAATAGGGATATTATTAGGATGAAATTTATTATTTAATCTAAGAATCCCTAAATTAATCACCTTAATAATATTCAATTATTAATTAAAATGATAATCCAAATTCAAAATTTAAAATGCTAAAAGACTTAATCATTAAATTAAATTAAAGTAAATCCTTTTAAAATTTCAATTAAATTAATACTTCAACAATTAAAATTAAATCTTTTTTAAAAACATAAAAATATATAATATTAAATTAAAATTAAAAATAAAATTAAGTTAAAATTTAAATTAAATTAAAATATAAAATTAAATTAAATTAAAATTTAATTAAATTAAAGTTTAAAATTAAATTAAATTAAATTAAAATTTAAATTAAATTAAATCACATTAAATTAAATTAAATTAAAACATATTAAATTAAATTAAATTAAATAAAAAAAATATATAATAACAAAAAAAACAATAAGTTAAAATTAAATTAAATAAATAAAATTAAAATTAAAACTAAATCAAATTAAATTAAATTAAAGTTAAATTAAAATTAAGTTGAATTAAATATAACACCACTTAAGACATAAAAGAATTCAAAAATAAATTTAAAACAACTTGAACACTATTCCAAACTTAAACCCATTGATTGAAATTAAGTTAAATCACAAATCATTTGAACATTAATTTTCCCTCAAAAGCTCATGATGTCATAACTCTTAAACGGAGTGTTAAGTGAAATGTTATTTCACTCATAGGATATTCAAATGTCCTAGTTCACTGGGCAAGATAACAAAGCTTGAACTCCTGGATAATTGATTCATTATATAATTAAATTCTCTTGAACTTAAAACGATCTACAAAGTATTGAAAAGATGTTTAAGATTCGTCTTAAGCACTTCCTCGATACGATAGGATGTTTATAAGAACAACCGAACTTAATTGTTCTTTGATGAAGAAAATCGTCCTCAAACCAAAACACAAGAACCTAGACGTCATAGGAAATGACTAGCTATAGGATTAGGAACTTGGTAGAAAACCATAACCCTTCCCTTAGCTTTACCTGGAATTTGCTTTAAATGCTTAAATATTCTAAATTGTGTTTAAGTGCGGCTCGAGATGACGGGAAGACCCTCCAGGTACGCTTTTATTTTATTGCAATTTACCTTCTTGCAATTTACTTTATTGCAAATGCACTTTACTTTTCTTGCATGATAAACAACTGTTGCATGAAAACCCACGCCTTTTGGATAGTCCTTAAAGCTGAAACCAAAACTAAATTAAAAGTCATTATAAGATAAAATTCACCGCCACAACATTTCAAAATATAAAACAACTCAAAATTTAATCACAAACAGAATACAAAACTACAATTACAACCACGATCTAAATGAAAGTGTGGAACTCATTTACTTGAGTTTAGCAAATTCATCTGGACTAAGTGAATCCGATAAAAATAACGATGCCGGAAGGATGGAACCGTGGGATCTTAACCGGTGTTGTTATAATCAACTTTAAGATTTGTTTTAATTAAAACATAAAAAACACTTGAAAATTAAGATTTTCTCTAAACCAAAACACTTTCCTCATCTCTTGATTTTTAATCTTCTAAAACTAAAACTCTACAACAACAAGGAGCTCAGAGCATGGTGGGCAGCACGGCCATCGTCATCAGCAAAACCTGAGTCTACTTCAGCAAAAATTTCTTAGAATTAAATAACTAAGCCATAGGACTTCGAGGTAGTTTGTCTAGTGCAACATAAATCCTCAACCTTTTGTTAGGCATTTGCATTACAAATTAAGCCCTAACCTAGGTCTTAGGATTCCGAGGTAGTCGTCCGATACGACATAAACCCTCACATCTTCGAGGCTATTTGTATGATTTTATCATACAAATATAAGTCCAAATTAATTAAAATTGGCAAGATCAAAACATTAAATAAATATTAGGACTTTCCTAAATTCAAGCCAAACAATAGGATAGTCGGGAAATTACCGAAGTTCGCTTCGAATCTGTAATTTCTCCTACCTTTCTTCCTTTGAATTCCCAAAACAAAATGTTCCAAACTTGATCCTTTCCCTATTGAAATTCTAAAATTCAATCCCTTGAAAACTTAAACTTTGAGATTCTTGAAAGCAGAACTACTGATTATTATCGAGAGTTTTCTTAAATGATTCCCGTCATTTAAGATGTAATTAACTATAGGGGCTTGCCCTTATAGGGAATTTTAAGAACCCAGGTAATATAAACCCTGCTTAATTCATTTATATTAAGCAGAGGAACTTGTCGGCTTATAAAATTGGTTCGTAGACCAAACGGATGTCACAAATCTTCTAGTTTATTTAACTGAGCCCCATCATCAAGCGGTGTGTCTACTCTCGGGATAGATATACAGTTTGTGGTGCGGCGCTCATTTATATAAACTATTCGGGATGTGAGATCAGTTTGATTTCATATCGTAAAATTTTCAAACTTAAAATTATTTTCAAAATCAAATGCTACTTTCTAAATTATATATATATATATATTTAAATCAAATTTAAAATCTAAAATTCGCCGACAATTTCTGTAGGCGACCCCTTTTCAAAATACAACACAACCTAAAAATAAGCCGTACAAATTCTGGCGACTCCGCTGGGGAAAATTCCTCTCTCCATTTTAATCAGATAATTCTGGTTTCAAAAATCGGTAGTGTATCCATGTCCCTAGTGGATCAAACTACTATTCTTTCCGTTGGAATACTATGTTCATTTCTACCTTGAACGAGTATAGCCGACATTCTCTCGGATTTAGGAGCCACTGTTTAGACATCCCTAAACAGAGAGGTTCCGAGATCCTTTTACCTCATTTCGGAGGTGGGGTGGACCCCCAATTGGTATTAGTTTAGGTGCGATCTTGAGGGTCGAGAAGTTTCTACAAAACTTTCTCTTCCTTTTCCAGTTCCTAATCGATTCCTTTTATCCTTCCTACTAACTCTCCTTCTTTTAATAATTCTCTGTCTTAACGAACAAATCTTTTCGAAAAACAATTATCTAAATAACTTTTCTTTTAATACCACAAATACACTAAGATAAACGAAAATGTGTTCGGACTCTTTCTTTTTCGTCATAAGTTTTATGACAAGAAGAAGCACGATTCCGAGGACTAACACTTGGAATGCGCCTCGCGAAATGGAAGCCCCAAGCTGATCTTCTCCTTTGTCAACTGGATCGAACTCAGTCGTGTTCGAGACGAACTACCTAATAATGGAATCATTTGATTAGGACAAGGATTCGGGGACACCGACATCAAAATCCCCGACGTCACTCTCTTTTCACTCACAAGCAAAGTATCGAAAACTGAGAAACCGTTGATTGAGTTTAACCTCAAGTCAACTCATGAATTCCCTCCTCTCGCAAAGATTCCAGCCGAGAGGAGTACTTGTTGTTCGCGAAGGATCCGTTGTTGCTACCCCCACCTGGTCTAGTTGTCACGTGCACCTACCCCGGCCTACGCGGCCTAAAGGGGAAGGAAATTCGGAGCTGTGATGAACTTGTTACCGTGGAGGGTACAAATCTTCCTGTGAAACCTTCTGTTTTTGAAATCGGGTCCAGCTCGAGAATTCCATCACTGACACGGACTCAGAGAAGGAACAGAAGTAGAAGGATTGCTAGAGAAGCCAGAGCTGCTGAAGTTGCTTTCCTAGAGGAAATCCCAAAACTGCCCGAATATACACCGCTGCCTGAATACATAACACATTTTGGGAGGAAGTAGGTTTCACCCCTCTCCGCCGAGATGATGAGGAAAATATCCGCAAGATTGCTGCTGCATTGCCTCAGCCCGCATATTACAACGATGGCCGTAAGAAAAGTGCTAGAATTACGCCATTTGCTCGACTGCAAACCCTGATAGAAAAGTTAGCAAAGATAGAAAAATGCCCTGTGTCAGAGATTTTAAGAAGGATAGGGCGGGTGCCAGCCAAGTCCCGTCTTGGGCCGC
Organism: Papilionanthe hookeriana x Papilionanthe teres; assembly: GCA_022702705.1. NCBI lineage: Eukaryota > Viridiplantae > Streptophyta > Magnoliopsida > Asparagales > Orchidaceae > Papilionanthe > Papilionanthe hookeriana x Papilionanthe teres. Next base: position 159,688,632 of record CM040427.1, read on the forward strand.
GAGTAGAACCTGCTATCGCTGCAGAAAAGTCGAATAAGAGAATGAAAGCTAGTCCACCTGTCGTTGTTTCAGGACTACAAATTAGAGAGGATACCACCTTCCAGCATTTGGCTGACAGACCATCCGATCCCAGACCTTCTGCAGCTAGGAGGATGGTATGACGTCCCACTACCAGACAATTAAGATTAAAACAACAACCTGAGAAGGAAAGTCTCGTCAGGAGACTTGAGTCTGAAGAAAGTGCTACCGCAGTGAAGGGGACTCATGAGAAGGAAACCTGACAGCTATCGCATGACAACTGCAAAGATGTACAGAAAAGACCACTAGAAGATGCTATGGAAAAGCTAAGAACCGATATTAGGCGATTAGCAAGAGAAAGAGAAGAGAAATTAGAGTTCAAGGATGATGAATATGAAGAACTTAACATGGTTGAAACACGAGCTTCGTCAGCTTCACAAGGTGCTCCTGTAGCCGCAGAAAGAGAGGAGCCGGAAGTAATGAGGATGCAGCTTCAAGAGAAAGATGATACGATCCCCCAAATGGCAAAAAGGATGGAAGAGATGGCTGTAGCCCTAGCCACTCTCCAGAGTCAGGTTCAACCCCAAAGAGAAACACCCCCAGAAGTTATTCACATTGTAGACGGAGGAAAGGAGATTACCTCCGTCAACGGGGATGATCAATTAAAAAAGGACACAACACAAAACATGATTCCGGAAAAGGATATCAAAAGCATGGTGGAACAGCAGGTGTGAGAAGCCTTGGCACAATCAAAGAGTGGGACATCCATTCGGACGGGTAGGTCTTACCCTGAAGAATTCGACGCTGTCCAATACCCGAAAGGCTTCGTACCACCTCTGTTCAAGACCTTTGATGGAACCGGAAACCCTCGACAGCATGTTGCACATTTTCGTGCCAGTTGTTGCAATGCCGGTGGAAGTGATGCTTTACTCTTCCAACAATTTGTCAGCAGCTTGTCAGGAATCGCCATTAATTGGTATACGGAATTACCGAATGGTTCGGTGAAGACATTTTTAGAATTAGAGAACCTCTTCATCAGGCGATTTGCCGGAGCTCAGCACCACATCACTATAGGTGATTTAGTGGTAGAGAAGCAGAAGCCGAACGAAACTTTGGTGGACTACATACTTCGATGGAGGAATCTAAGTATGAAGTGTGAGCCACAGCTGCAAGAACAACATGCAGTCGGCATTTTACTTAAGAGCATTCATGGCCCGATAGCACTTCTCCTCAAGAGATTTACTATTAAGACATTCGAGAAGTTGTTAAGCAAGGCCGGAAGCTTATAAGAGGAGGCGAAGCAATTAAGTTTCACCGACAAAACAGACAAACAGAAGCCCGTGAAAACTTTCGAAAAGAAGTCCGGGATCGTCGCAGCTGTCGATAAAGGCAAGCGACTAATACAAATACCGCCGTAACGGTCACAACAAACTCGAAAAATTACCGACGAAGCCCGACCCAGCTATCGGTCATCCCAACGAGTATGAAAAACCGCCTCGCCCACAACGTACGCTAAAGGAGCTTCGAGCGGGGAATATCCGTTCAAGAATGAGGCGAGTGCCGAAAATGTTCGCAGATCGATGAAGACTCCGGATTTCCAACTGCCGGAACCTAAGAGACCAGAAGAAGTCGACAAGAAAGGTGATCCCAACTTTTGCCCTTACCACTGGATGCTTGGACACAAGATAGAAGATTGTATTACCTTCAAAAGTTGGCTCAATGATAATCTTCGAAAAGGGAATATAACGATCCCGAAGGAGTACATGAAGAAACCCCAGAAAGGAGGTTCAGTCAATGTTATCTCGACGGATCTCATTGTTCCGATAGATCCCTATGCGACTGATGATGGATGGAATACCGCTTGGACAAAGTCTTCAAAGAAGATTTTGGTTCACATCCAAACCGCTTCGGTGTGAGCCTCAATTCAGAGTTCGAAACCTGTCAAGTCGGCATTATTACTTGCAATAGAAGGACCACCTCAACAAGAGACGATTAAAGAAAAGAAGAAAATTGATGAATAAGAGAAGACCGAGGCTCCTGAGGCTAGACTAGCGGCTGCTTATCCTAGGATAGTTGTTTCCGATTAGGCGGAGAAATCCCTCGAACCTCTGACTCTGTATGATTATTTGCTCACTCCGGCAGGATCTTATAATGATAAGGGTTATGGCGTTGGCTACGTTTTGTTTGTTTCTAACGATTACGTAACTAGCGACGACCAACCTAATCCGGACATCGATTCTGATACAAGTAACAATTCTCAAATCATACACAATCTCGACGATCACAATGACAAAGAAGACATCCACCAGGGGGGCTACGAGAGTTCAACAAGCAATGAATCTATTTGCGAGTTTCGAGGAGCTCCAGTCACAATAGAGTTAGAGCCTTCGGACTGCGAAGCTAATCCGGAAGAACTCGTCATTCCGATTCGGGAGGAGACACCGAGCAAACTCGATATTAGATTCGAAGAAATTACAGAAGTCAACTTAAGAAGTGGAAGAGTTCTACCTCCGAGAATGGGTCCAAAGGACAAAGGAAAGCAGGTGGTTGTTCAGGAAGAACCAACCCCGGCAGAAGAAATACCCATTCGGGAAGAAATTGAGATACATGGAAATAAAGTGGACTACAACGTGCTAGCCCATCTTAGGAAACTACCGGCCAAACTAAGCATCTACGACGCTCTCATCTTATCAAAGGAGATGAGAGAAGCTCTGATCAAGGCCTTACTTGATCTAGAAATTTTCTTAGCTCAAATAACCGGAGATTCCTTAGATGAGGTTTGCTTGTTAAAGGAACAACGAGGTGTTACCTTCACGGACAATAACCTACTACTTGGGATGGCAGACCACAACCGACCATTGTACATTTCAGTTACAATCGGGAAGTTTACACTCTCCAGAGTATTGGTTGATCCAGGAGCATCAATCAAAATAATGAATCTTCGAACGCTAGCATATTTGGAAATTGATGCTCGCGAGCTCGAAGCAGACAAAATCTTATTAAGAGGATTCAACCAGAAAGGAGAAAGAGCCCTCGGATCAATAACACTGCTAATGAAGACCGGTGACTTGGCAAAGACAACCGCAAAATTTCACATAATTGATTCAGAAACGTCATTCAACGCTCTACTGGGCCGACCATGGATACATGAAAACCGGATGGTACCATCATCCCTACATCAGTGCATCAAATACTACGATGGAGGAGAACAGTGCATCAAAGGTGACTTACAACCGTTCTCTGTACATGAAATTGGAATCCATGATGATGTAGCTTATTACGCACCTCCGAAGAAAACAATCTTCTCCAGAGATACCATAACAAATGAAGTAAAGGAAGTTCGGGACGACGAAGAACCCGAAGTTCTAGTCCAACAGTCACTCACCACTCCCTTACGGCGAGATGGTGAAGGTTTCTCCACAACTCGCATCGGAGGTCGAGGCCGGGGACGAGGTCGTGGCAGAGATGTTAGGAAAGTTGGACAGAGGAAACCAGCCATCAATGTTGATTGGGAAGACAGTTCTGAAGAAGAAAAAGAGATCAAACAAGAAGCAGCGACAATAAGTCGGAAGAAGCCGCAATTCAGGATCCCTCTCGAAGATGAAAAGAACGAAGAATATAAATTGATGTACGAGAAGATTAACCACTATGTACATACTATGACCCTGACCCCGATCCATTCTAATAAGATCGAGGGTATAGTGGTCAAAGAGGTACGTAGCGGCGGTGCAAAGCTCATCAAATTCTACCGTGGTGCTCCTTCCTCCAAAACTGAAAATAATGTACAATTTGAAGATGTTACTTTATCAAAATTAATGGAATTACCTTTTGAGTGGTACTCTCCCTGTGTTCAAAATTTAATCCAGCGTGGTTTCTTACCTCGATAATGGACAAAAAGTCAATCACAACATTTTGAAAAATTATGGAATAACTCCAGTCGTCCACCCAAAACAAAACATGGTCTCAGATTCGGCACAGTAGGATCAGTTAACGATACTGAATTTTGCTTGGTTGTCACTTGCGAGTCTAATGAAAATTGCATGGAAACTACAGAAGAATTTGAAGATTTACAAATTGGAGACGCTCCACCAGAATTCGAAGAAGAGATTAAATCTACAATAGATGAGTTAACGGAAGTTAACTTAGGTACTAGCGAAAAGCCTAGACCTTCCTTTGTTAGCTCCGTACTCGATAAAGAAGACTCCGAAGAAATAATCAAGTTATTAATGGAATTTAAAGACCTGTTTTGCTTGGAACTACAATGAGATGCCGGGATTAGGTCCGGAGGTCGCAGTCCATAAGCTAGGAGTGGATCCTACTACGTTCCGATCGGACAAGGTCCCGGAAGAATGCGTCTAGAAATTGAACAACAAGTCATAGTCGAAGTTAAAAAGCTAATAGATGCTAAATTTATCCGTGAAGAACAATACCCGACTTGATTAGCCTAATGTGGTGCCGATCGGGAAGAAGAATGGTCGGATCGGAATTTGTGTGGATTTCGGTGATTTAAACAAGGCATGTCCAAAAGATGAATTCCCTCTACCGATCCCGGAATTAATGATCGATATTGCTTCAACACATGAAATATTCTCATTCATGGATGGATCTTCGAGGATACAACCGGATAAAAATGGCTCCGGAAGATGAGAAACTTATGGCATTCGGAACGCCGATCGGAGTATATTGCTACACGGTGATGCCATTCGGATCGAAGAACGTAGGAGCAACCTACCGAAGAGCAATGACAAGAATTTTTGATGATCTCATCCACAATCAAGTCGAATGCTACGTGGACGATGTGGTCATCAAAAGAAAAGTAAAGGAAAACCACTCGTATGATTTGAGAATTATTTTCGAACGATTAAGAAAATTTAACCTTAAGATGAATCCCTTAAAATGCGCCTTCGGCGTCACCTCCGGGAAATTCTTAGGAATCGTTGTCCGACATCGTGGAATTGAAATCGATCCGGAAAAGATAAAAGCTATCTTAGAAATGCTGCCTCCCAAAACCTTAAAACAACTACGATCTTTTCAAGGGAAGCTGGCATATCTTCGACGCTTTATCTCAAACTTGTCGAGTAGGTGTCGGCCTTTCTCGGCATTAGTTAAAAAGGACGCCAAATTTATTTGGGAAGAGAAATGCCGAGAAAGCCTTCGAGGACATTAAACAATATTTAATGACACCTCCCGTCTTAGCGACCCTGGTCTCGAGTAGACCGTTGATACTTTATACCGCGGCTTTAGAAGACTCTCTCGGAGCCACGTTAGCCTGTGTCAATGATGAGGGTAAAGAAAATGCTCTTTACTACCTAAGCCGTCGTTTACTTCGACGGAAATGAAGTATCCCGCAATTGAAAAACACCTGTTTGGCCCCGATCTTCGCCGCTCAAAAGCTCGGGCACTACATGCTTTCTCATAAGGTCAACTCGATCTCGAAATTTAATCCATTGCAATACTTGATGACCCGTCCAACACTTTCGGCGGACTTGCCGGGTGGTCAATGATATTATTGCAATTCGATATAACTTTCGTGCCTCTTCGTGCCGTAAAGGGACAAGTCCTAGCGGACTTCCTCGCAACGACACCCTTCGCGGCGGAATCTCCTCTCAATGACGACTTGCCAGATGAACAAATAATGAGTTTAGAAGACCCCGATGATCGACATTGGGAATTATATTTCGACGGAGCATCTTCAATACACAAAGACAAAGAATCACAAGTGATAGTGCCCGGTAAGGCAGGAATAAGACTAATCTTTATAACACCGGAGCGGGGGATGTTAAGATACTCCTACCACTTGACAGAGCCGTGTACAAACAAGGAAGCAGAATACGAAGCCCTCATAATAGGACTGGAATTAACTATTCAAATGGGGATAGCAAACATCAACATCTACGAGGATTCGCAGTTAATCATTCAACAGATCGCTGGACATTATAGAATTTTAAAGCCAAGACTCGAGCAATACTTCCAGTATGCCATACAGTTGTTAGAACAGATTCCGAATGTGACAATCTACAAAATTCCCAGAAAAGAAAACACTTTAGCAAATGCGTTAGCCCGCCTCGCAAAAGAATTTGCACGCTTGCAAGATGAATCGATGGAAGTGTCGGTTCGAGGACGTCGGGTCCTATCACGGCTCGACATAGACACAATACAAAAATCGAAAAAGAAAAAGAATCGATTGCAGCGATGACGGAAAACACAGAAGATTGGCGACAACCATTGATAGACTACCCGCAAACAGGGAAAACTACCGGACGATAGGTCATTAGCCCATCGGATCAAGAAAAGAACTCGTCCTACGCATTAATAAACAACACGTTATACAGAAGGTCTTTCAATCAGATGTGGCTAAGATGCCTAAGCGGGTCCGAGGCCCGTGAAATTGTTAAAGAGGTGCATTCAGGACTCTGTGGCACTCACCAGTCAGGTCCAAAGATGAAAATGAAATTAAAAGACTAGGGTACTACTGGCCCTCGATGATGACCGATCGCATGAAAATCGCCGAGAGCCGTCACCGATGCCAAGTGCACGGAGTGGTTCTACACCAACCTCCAAATGTGCTACATCCGACAATTGCGTCGTGGCCATTTGAATATTGGGGCACGGATATAGTGGGTCCAATAAAACCACCATCTTCAAAAGGACATCGCTTCATTCTTGCGAGCTACGGATTACTTTTCCGAGTGGGCGGAGGCGGTTCCACTCGGAGAAGTGAAAGCACACCACGTGCTACGGTTTTCAAGAACCAATTTGTCTACCGTTTCGGAGTGCCGCGCGGGTCATCTCGGATAATGGGTCGGCATTCGAAGCATGCAAATCAACAATTTTGTCGGGAGACACGGAATTGGCGGCGGTATTCAACAATTTACTATCCAAGAGCAAACGGTCCGGTCGAGGCTTTTAATAAAACTCTCGTTCAAATTTTAAAGAAAACCTTGGACGATAATAAGAGAAATTGGCACGAGAAGTTATTAGAAGCCTTATGGGCCTACCGGATGACCTTCAGAACTCCTACTCAAGCTACACCTTACGCTCTGGTGTATGGGTCCGAGGTAGTGTTACCCTTAGAGGTCCAGCTTCCTTCACTCAGAATTGCGACTTGCAAACAAAATTACGACAGAAGATAATGCTAAATTACGACTAGAGGAATTAGAAAGCCTGGAAGGGAAAAGACTTGCAGCGCAGCAGAATTTAGAATTATACCAAGCTATGAAGGTTCAAGCCCATGACAGATTGGTCCGCCCAAGAACCTTCAAAGTTGGTGACTTAGTTCTCGTTCTCAAGAGACCTATTCTTGCACACCGCAAGATAGGAGGAAAATTTGAACCCACTTGGGAAGGACCGTTTGTGGTTGAGGCAGTCTACTCAGGAGGCTCCTACCAGCTTGTGAATTGTCAAGGAGAAAGACATATGCTTCCGATCAACGGACGATACTTGAAGAAGTATTACGCTACCTGATATTTCGAAGGAATGAGTTCTTCATCCCTAGAAGCACGGGTGAAGTAATTACTTATGACTGAGTCCGAACCCAAAAATAATAAAAAATGTGCTAAAATAAATAAAATCGTGATAATAAAGTTTTCCTTATTCTCTCTTCCAAATCAAAATCTTTTTCCCGATCTTTTCCAACTTCATTCCTGTTGAATTTAAAAATATAAAAGGAATAATAAAAATATATACAAAAGAAAACTTTGTCTTCAATAAACATTTTCTTAATGTTCTTGTTCTTAGTACAGCCCCTGATCCTTTTCCTTGTCTTTTCGCAGGGAAATGTCGAACGGGCGGTTGGTCCTGAACTTTAGAAATGGCGTAAGCCTTGCACTCGACGAAAAGAGGGTGAAAGATGGAGCGATAATAGAGATTGACTCGGACTTCGCACCAACGAGCTCGCAATACGAGGAAAGTGAGCGGGTCCCGGTTGATCGAGAGGAACCGCCCGATCGGACGATAATGAAAGTGGGTGGCCCAAGCCACCAATCCGGCAACAAGAAAAGGAAAACAAACACTCGAAGAGGACAAGAGAATTAAGTCCGTAGTCGCTACGGTAGAGGGCGAGCTTGTCGGCGCCGCACCGCAGAGATTCAGAAGTACGAAGAGCTACTCTCACGACGAACTCGGCGAAGAAATAAAAATCGCCGTATCCTGGAAGATGTTAACTAAACTAGCGACGGACCGGCGACGATGAGGCGATCACTACTACCGGTGCATATACTTCGAGGGTACCGGTTCGCCGGGAACATCGAAGAAAGGAGGCCAGCTCCGAGGATAACAGAAGAGACCAGGGAAATCTCAAGAAGATCAGAAGAAGGAAGGCTACCACACCACCAGATAAAGCCACCAATAATGCATAACCTTGTTGCGAAGCAACCCCGGAGGATGTCCCGACGGAGACCATCCCTGAGGAGCCGAGGTATGCAGGAGAACGCGAAGGGATTGAGCCATATATCCCACGAGTACGTCACCGGGCCTCGCCATTTGCGGATTATTCCGGAATACGAGCTAGAAAGAATGCGGAATGTCGAGAAGCAAACTTTTGAATACTTCGAGAGAATTAGAGGCGAGGAGGATCAATATACTTGAAGGCCTCGAGCTACATACAAATGTGTTCTCGAATACGAACAACAACAAATCGTGGATTGCATCCGGGATTTGAAAAGAATGGGTCGAGCAGGCCGCCTAAGAGAAAACACCTACTCGGAACCCCGGAGATGGATGCCAGGGAAAGGGAGAATTACAATACAATGTGGATGCTGCTACAACTTCGCAGAAGACAGGAAGAGAAACCCACAAGGGATACTCCGTCATGGCAAGGTAGATCCAATGCCATTGGTCATCAAAAGGATGGCAAAGAGAATGATAACATGGAGGGTACGCGACGGATTGCATACCCAACGGTTGCATCATTAACATTTACAAGCGGGGTATTGCATACCCCCGCACATAGATCACCACGACTTTGTCGGACCTTTACGCACAGTTTCTTTTCTAAACGAATGTAATATCATGTTCGGATTTGACCTCCGGATAGCGAGCCCGAGTGAGTTCCGAGGGCCGGTAAAGATACCATTACGGTAGGTTCCGTCATGATACTAAAGGGCAACGGAGCGGATGTCGCTAAACATTGCATACCGGGAGTACCAATGAAGCGGATCTCGGTTACTTTCGGAAGGATGGATGACGGAAAGCTCCTTACCACTTCCGACCGGACCCGGAGCTAGAGAACCTCCGGCCTTACGAGCTGTGAGTTACATGGATAATATCACACCTCCAACGTACATCCATACGACATCCTTGCCAAGGATGGCTTGGAAGGTGATGTTATTGACCATGTACCTCACTATTCAGACATGGATTTTTAATAGATGCCTTTTTGATGGATCGACAAAGATCATACATAGTCCGTTTTAAGTCTACATGGATTGTATGAGATATATTCCAGATCAAGTTGTATGATGTATCTTCAACATGATTGGAATGAAAGTGACCATGTCACAATTTTGGCCTTCACCTCTTTTGTGCAAGTTGACTGGAAAACGCCATTAAAGTTAAATGAACTTCGAACGAAGAACATAAAAGAAACAAAAAGAATAAAAGAAAACTTTCCTTAAAAAAAAATCTAAAGAAAATGAGAAACACCAAATTCACATGAACATTAAATGAATGATAAAATAAATTTGAATCTTTAAATGACAAACAAAACGAATACAAATCTTAAATCAAATTTCAAATTCAATCTTCCAGATTTCAAATCAAATCTCAATCAGATTCAAACTCAACCTTCCAAATCTGAAATCCAATCCGTTCTACTCTCTCCCTTGTCTGGGATGGAAGCGGTTGATTCCATTGACACGGAGCCATGAGGTTTTCAATTCGAATCTAATGGCGAGGAATTGTATCCAATCCAAACCAACAACTTTCGATCAACTCTTTTGAATGGAATATGTAACATCCACATGTTACTTCCTAACCTGTTTCTTTCCACAAAAAAAATCTTTCACAACCCTCATGAAATTCGTGAAACACCAAAATTCCACACTTTTCAAATCAACACTACAAATATTTGCAAAATCAATTACCATTCAAAATCAAATTTTTGGGGTTGAGGATTTTACATCTGAGACTGCATTGCTTTAGGATTCTTTCCCTATTGTAATGAAATACATCAAAAATCAAACTCTTGGGGTTGAGGATTTTACATCCGAGACTGCATTGCTTTAGGATTCTTTCCCTATAGCAATGAAATACATCAAAATCAAATTCTAGGGGTTGAGGATTTTACATCAGAGACTGCATTGCTTTAGGATTCTTTCCCTATTGCAATGAAATACATCAAAATCAAATTCTTGGGGTTGAGGATTTTACATCCGAGACTGCATTGCTCAGTTAGGATTCTTTCCCTATTGCAATGAAATACATCAAAATCAAATTCTTGGGGTTGATGATTTTACATCCGAGACTGCATTGCTTTAGGATTCTTTCCCTATTGCAATGAAATACATCAAAATTAAATTCTTGGGGTTGAGGATTTTACATCCGAGACTGCATTGCTTTAGGATTCTTTCCCTATTGCAATGAAATACATCAAAATCAAATTCTTGGGGTTGAAGATTTCACATCCGAGACTGCATTGCTTTAGGATTCTTTCCCTATCGCAATGAAATACATCAAAATCAGACTTTTGGGGTTGAGGATTTTACATCCGAGACTGCATTGCTTTAGGATTCTTTCCATATCGCAATGAAATACATCAAAATCAAACTCTTGAGGTTAAAGATTTTACAACCAATACCGTATTGCTCTGAGATCTCTCCTCATTGTAATGATTCAATCCAATCAATTCAATTTTCTTTTGAGGTTGAAGATGTTACATCTAAAACCACAAAATTCCAATTTTCATTTCAAGTTCAAAACCCTTCAAATTAATCTTAGCAAAACTTCAATCTAAATTTAAACTCAAACTAAAATGCGAGCTCACACATCAAAAATTAAACTGAAACATAATAAAATCTAAATCGAAATTCCCCTAGATCATGCGATTTGGGATTCACCTCCTTTTCCTTTCCCCAGCGAGAGTTCAGGATTCTCTAGTCTCAGAGATATACTTGACACTCCCCAGCGGAAACTCTTCTATTTCGTCCTAAGTTTGTCACTTGGACATCTGTGTTGGTTTCGTTGATCTTTTCGATCAGCGCTGATACGCGCGGTGTGCTTGGTTAGCACACCACACCTATTGGGGGTCCATTTGTTGACCTCATTTTTGATGAGGTCTTCTCTTCTCTCTTTAGTACTTAGGATCTAGCCTTAGGCTTTTCCTTTGACTATGTTAGAGGATTAGAATTGGGACCCACCACCTAGAAATTCAAACCACTTCTTAGCTCCTCGCAAACTCCACAAACTTGACTGTAGACCCCTAATCACTTAGAGGGTTGAAATCAAATGTGGAAGTTTAAAGGATGGGTTCCTATAGGACTCTTTGGCCTTAGGACTGCCCTGGGTGGCCTGGTGCAGTGAGGGCTGACTTACACACACTTTACACTTGTACACTACACTTTCACACACCTCCTAAAACCACACCCATACCCAACTTGACTTCCTGACTCATAGAGTTGATTCACATGGATGGTCCTTAACCCCTAAGCCCTTGGCTAAGAGGGTTAGGAACAACATAGTGAATGCCTCGAATGAGTCCCTTCATGGCTCATGTGGGCTTGATAGGGCTTCATGGGTCAACCAAAATGATTTCATTCCACTTATATTCACCCAATCTTCAATTTTCCAAATTTTTAATTTTTGACCCCCGGGACCCCGGACCTGCCTAGCCTACCCAAAACTCTTGAAATTACCCAAAATTTTCAAAAATCTCTAAATCACCCAAAATTACTCAAGACCAATCCCAAACATTCCCACATCACTCAAATTAACCATCCATAGCCAAAAATACCAAAAATTCCAAAAATACCTCCAAATACCCTCCAAATACCCAAAATGCCCCTCTTGACCCAAAAATCCAAAAATTCAGAAAATTCCCAGAAAATTTCAGAAATTTCCAAATATTCCCAATTTCATTTTGTTCAACTACACCATGGGTCAATTTTGTCAATTTACCCCACTTTTGTTAAAACCCCCAATTTGACCCATTTTAACCCAAAATGAGCCCAATGTTAAACCAAACCTACCCAATTGACTCAAATTCTGGTCCAATTCAATTCTAAACTTCAATTCAACATTCCCAACACCAATCTAGACCAAATCCAAGCCCAATTTGATTGACATTTGAATCCAATTTCACTTTTGGCCTTAAAGCCCAATTTGGACCCATGATCCAAACCTAACCCAAACCAAACCAATTCAACTCCAATTAACCCCAAATATTTTCTAAACCTTCCCTAACATCCCCAAAAATAAAACACTAACATGATTTGCCCAAAATTTGGATCCAAACCCCACTCAAATTCAACCTAAAACCAAAAGGCCCAATTTTGACCTAAATCCACCCCTAACCCAAATGAGCCCAAATCCCAAAATCAAAATCCAACCAAAGTTGGAACCTCTTTCAAACACTCCCATAAACATTTACCAACATCAATTTAACATCAATTTCAACCCTAGCCCAACATTGGCCCAAGTTAGCCCAATTTGACTTACATAGGCCCATTTATTAAATCAACCCAAATTCAACCCAATTCAAACCCAAATCACTCCAAACTTGTTTCAAATCAATCATGACACATCCTTAAGCCAAAACCAACAATTATTTGGCCCAAGCCTTTACCAAACTTTCATTCTAAAATCCATTTTAAAATCCAAAAGCCCACTTCCCTAAACCATTTTAAAAGCCCATCTTTACTAAATTTCAAAAGGCCCAAAGCCCACATGACAATCCTATATCATCATCCATTTGATAAAACCATCTCCTAAGTTATAAATCCATGATAAAATAAATCCAAATCATGCCATATGCCAAATCCCATCAAATCACCCCTAAATTACCAAAATTTTTAAAACCTTTTTCATGAAATTGACCAAACATTTTCCCAAGCCAAAGGTGAGCCATGAAGCCATGCATGAGCCCCATTGGAGCCATGAGAGCCATGGAATCTACTTTCCACCTCACCAAAGCATTAATGGCAAGAGAGGGGATCTCTTTCTTAAACCCTTTTAAACCCTTTTTTACCTTAAGCATGTCACACACTAAACCATGCTTAGCCACCTCACCATGGATGGAGACTTCACCACTCCTTCTAAGCTTACCTAAATTATTCCCTCAGCTCAAAATCAGGTCTTGGGGTGGTGCAGCAAGCTTATTTCCATGGGTTGACCCAAACCAAGCCAAAATGAGCCTTCTCCCATTCCATTTAAATCAAAATCCTTTACACATGTCCATAGCCAATTAATTGCACTAAACCCCAACCCTGACCCACCTGAACAAGATGATGACCAGTGCCTGGCCGGCCAGCCACCAGACCGCCAGAAAACGCCATGGCGGAGACATGGGGAGGAGCCAAACTTTGGAATTACACCTTGCTGAGTTGCCCATGCCCAATGGCCACCATGGCTGTTCTTCTCCTCACCAGAGCAGCTGATCCCAAGCCCTAACTCCCCCTGGGAGAGCCTCCAGCCATGCCTATTTAAACCCCACCCCTCTCGTCCATGGAAGAGGTGCTGAATCAACCTTAAGGAAACTCTGCCAAAATCATTCCAAACTCTCCCCACACCTAGAGCATTTGATCCCCATTGTCCTCCTGCCCTAATCCCCACTAATTGAGCTCAATTTTGGAGCTCAATTCTCAGGCCAGAACAGGACATTCCCAAATCCTCCACCAAAGTCAAATTAAACTCACCTACACCTGCACAAGGTCAAGAGAAGAAGTTCCCCAGTGAAAGCCCCCTCTCCAGGCCACCCATCTATTCCAGACTCCAAAGGTTGAAATCGAGCTTGGTCAAAATCATACCTAGACAATTCACTAGGCCAGGAGACTTCATCTGGAGCTTTCTTGGACTCAATCAAAGGTGACGCAACCCTCAGATCGAAGCTACACTTCTCTGAGCAAAGGTATGGTCTCACTCTTCTTCCCGAGCTTCTGAACATTCTCCATTTTTATTGAGTCAATTTCATGCCACATAAACCGTATGGATGTGTTCGTCTTCTCGAGACGAATCCATAGAGCATAAGAACGTTTAATTTGGTCAAGTATCGAGTGAGATCTTAAGCCTAGAAGATGGACAGTTCTCGGGCTAGGAGTCTTGGGGACGATGAACGGATGCCGTTCATTCAATACACGCGCGGATGAACGGCTCAGATCAGGTCGGATCAGCGGATGATACACGGAAGGCGGGACCCGGGCTGCTGACTCAAGTGGCGGCGTCGAATGGGAGCGCGCCGCGTGGCCGTTCGGAGATGCCGAGGATGACAGGGCGCCGCGCTGGATAAGTAGGAAATTTTGGTATTTTTGATTTATTTAATTCCCTAAACTTCAAAAATGCATAACTTTGTGTAGGAAAATCAGAAAAATAAAATAAAAATACCCTCTTGCTCAGTGAACAGAGGAGAATAATGTGGAATAGAAATCATTTAATTTCAATGAGTATTTGATTTTTAATAATTTATTTACTCTGTGCACTATTTCAATTCTCCATGTATGTATACAATTCACCATGGCATGAGACCATAGGGCTTTTGAAGCCTCTGAATTTGGGAACATTCCTAAATTTTCCAAAGTCAGAGGCCATTCCTATGAAGAGTTATTGATTTTTCAATTCTAGGTCACTATTCTGAATATTTTAATTCCAATAATTAGCATGTTGTGAAATAAATTCTAGGAAAATTTTGTGATGTTTCTTATGACCAGAGGACTCTAGGAAAAATAGATTTTGAATTAATCCACTTGGAATAACCCTAATTGGCTTAAACACCCAAAATAGGTCCTTAATTAATTAGAGCTAATCATACATCAAATTGACTTGAAATCAATTCTCCACTGATCTTTAGATCAGAGGAATCCACCATAAAAATTTGAAGTCAATTGGACTTGGTTAGCCCTACCAAATGGGTTGATTAAGCCATTTAGCCAACTTAAACTTTAAAAATTCATAACTTTCAAAATACTTTTCAAAAATTCACCAAATTGGTTTTGGAGCCTCTACTGATATCAGGGGAATTTATGAAAATTAAAATTGTAATTTTCTAAAAAAGTTGATTTTTTGCATTATTTTAATATTTTTAATAATTAAAAAATAATAAAAATCACAAAAATAATAAAATTCACCAAAATGTCATATTTTGAATTTTGATCACTTAGGAACAAACCCCATATTTTTCTTAGGTCTCTTTGATGAGATATTAAATTTTAAAGCCCTAGGGTAATTTTAAAATTTAAAAAATGTATTTTCTAGCATTTACACTAAAATAATTCTAATAAATCAAAGAAAAATCAAAAAATTACAAAATTGGTTCTATGGTTTCCTTGATATCAGAAAATTTTTTGAAAAATATAAAATTCATTTTTTCAATCTTTATTTTATTTTTAAATTAATTAATACTCCAAAAAGTTAAAATAATTATAATAAAAATAATATAATTCAAAAAATCACCAAAATTGGTCCAAGCTGTCCTCTAGTCATTAGAAATGTCGCATAATTTTCTTAAGGACAGAAGCTTTCCCTTGGTCATGTTGTTGAATTTTCCTTGGAAATCCTTATTTTCCACAAAAAAATAATTATATAAATAAATTAAATACATAAAAATCACATTTTCTTCTCTAATGTCTTGATTGACATATGAGTGAAGTCACATAAAAATTTCAAATTCATTTAAGCTCAATTTAGTGAGTTATGAAATTAGTAAGTTTAAAGGGCAAAATAGTAATTAAAATTTTAACTCTATAATTAAAAATTTTTAGGTTTAATTAAAAGGGTGGGTAAAATATTTGATATTAAGTTGATTTTGGATGTTTGAAATTTAGGTATTTAAAGGGTAGAAACCTACCAAATAATTTGAAATTAATCAAAATAAACCTTAATTAAATAATTAATTAAATTTGGAAGAATAATGAAAAATTGGAATTATTAAAATAGGGATATTATTAGGAAGAAATTTATTATTTAATCTAAGAATCCCTAAATTAATCACCTTAATAATATTCAATTCCTAATTAAAATGATAATCTAAATTCAAAATTTAAAATGCTAAAAGACTTAATCATTAAATTAAATTAAAGTAAATCCTTTTAAAATTTCAATTAAATTAATACTTCAACAATTAAAATTAAATCTTTTTTAAAGACATAAAAATATATAATATTAAATTAAAATAAAAAAAAATTAAGTTAAAATTTAAATTAAATTAAAATCTAAAATAAAATTAAATTAAAATCTAAAATAAAATTAAATTAAAATTTAATTAAATTAAAGTTTAAAATTAAATTAAATTAAATTAAAATTTAAATTAAATTAATTTAATTAAATTAAATCACATTAAATTAAATTAAATTAAATTAAAACATATTAAATTAAATTAAATAAAATAAAATATATATATATATATATATAATAACAAAAAAAATAAGTTAAAATTAAATTAAATAAATAAAATTAAAATTAAAACTAAATAAAATTAAATTAAATTAAAGTTAAATTAAAATTAAGTTGAATTAAATATAACACCACTTAAGACATAAAAGAATTCAAAAATAAATTTAAAACAACTTGAACACTATTCCAAACTTAAACCCATTGATTGAAATTAAGTTAAATCACGAAATCATTTGAACATTAATTTGCCACTTAAAAGCTCGTGATGTCATAACTCTTAAACGGAGTGTTAAGTGAAATGTTATTTCACTCATAGGATATTCGAATGTCATAGTTCATTGGGCAAGATAACAAAGCTTGAACTCCTGGATAATTGATTCATTATATAATTAAATTCTCTTGGACTTAAAACAATCCTAAAAGTATTGAAAAGATGTTTAAGATTCGTCTTAAGCACTTCCTCGAGTACGATAGGATGTTTATAAGAACAACTGAACTTAATTGTTCTTTGATGAAGAAAATCGTCGTCAAACCAAAACACAAGAACCTAGACGTCATAGGAAATGACTAGCTATAGGATTAGGAACTTGGTAGAAAACCATAACCCTTCCCTTAGCTTTACCTAGGAATTTGCTTTAAATGCTTAAATATTCTAAATTGTGTTTAAGTGCGGCTGGGATGACGGGAAGACCCTCAGGTGTACGCTTTTATTTTATTGCAATTTACCTTCTTGCAATTTACTTTATTGCAAATGCACTTTACTTTTCTTGCATGATAAACAACTGTTGCATGAAAACCCACACCTTTAGGATAGTCCCTAAAGCTGAAACCAAAACTAAATTAAAAGTCATTACAAGATAAAATTCACCGCCACAACATTTCAAAATATAAAACAACTCAAAATTTAATCACAAACGGAATACAAAACTACAATTACAACTAAATTAAAACGTCTTGTTGGATGATCGGGAATACCTCGGATGATGTAACCTACGTGTTGCTAACGGGATTTCCCACGGTCTAAATGAAAGTGTGGAACTCATTCGGTTGAGTTTAGCAAATTCATCTGGACTAAGTGAATCCGATAAAAATAACGATGCCGGAAGGATGGAACCGTGGGATCTTAACCGGTGTTGTTATAATCAACTTTAAGATTTGTTTTAATTAAAACATAAAAAACACTTGGATTTTAAAACTTCTCTAAACCAGAACACTTTCCTCATCTCTTGATTTTTAATCTTCTAAAACTAAAAACACTACAACAACAAGGAGCTTGGAGCATGGTGGGCAGCACGACCATCGTCATCAGCAAAACCTGAGTCTACTTCAGCAAAACTTTCTTAGAATTAAATAACTAAGCCATAGGACTTCGAGGTAGTTTTCCTAGTGCAACATAAATCCTCAACCTTTTGTTAGGCATTTGCATTGCAAATTAAGCCCTAACCGGTCTTAGGATTCCGAGGTAGTCGTCCGATACGACATAAACCCTCACATCTTCGAGGCTATTTATATGATTTTATCATACAAATATAAGTCCAAATTAATTAAAATTGACAAGATCAAAACATTAAATAAATATTAGTACTTTCCTAAATTCAAGCCAACCAATAGGATAGTCGGGAAACTACCGAAGTTCACTTCGAATCTGTAATTTCTCCTACCTTTCTTCCTTTGAATTCCCAAAACAAAATGTTCCAAACTTGATCCTTTCCCTATTGAAATTCTAAAATTCAATCCCTTGAAAACTTAAACTTTGAGATTCTTGAAAACGGAACTATCGATTATTATCGAGATTTTCTTAAATGATTCCCGTCATTTAAGATGTAATTAACTATAGGGGCTTGCCCTTATAGGGAATTTTAAGAACCCAGGTAATATAAACCCTGCTTAATTCATTTATATTAAGCAGGGGAACTTGTCGGCTTATAAAATTGGTTCGTAGACCAAATGGATGTCACAAATCTTCTAGTTTATTTAACCGAGCCCCATCGGCTGAGCGGTGTGTCTACTCTCGGGGATAGATATACAGTTTGTGGTGCGGCGCTCGTTTATATAAACTATTCAGGATGTGAGATCAGTTTGATTTCATATCGTAAAATTTTCAAACTTAAAATTATTTTCAAAATCAAATGCTACTTTCTAAATTATATATATATATATATTTAAATCAAATTTAAAATCTAAAATTCGCAGATAATTTCTGTAGGCGACCCCTTTTCAAAATACAACACAACCTAAAAATAAGCCGTACACCATTGTATTGTTATTTTGGAGATTAGTTTGAAATTTTTGTGATTTGATATATCGAAAATGGCTCCACGATAAATAAGAAGACTCAAATTTGACGAGACTCAATTCATAAATGCAAAGGCACAATCGAGCTACAATTCAGTCTACCAAAGTAAGAAGTGTATACAAGATAGAGTTTTCGAGAATCGTGGAGGAGAGGTGGAATGAGTTATCAAAGAGGGAGGGTGGGTGAACTTCTGCTACACAACAAACAAGGCTGTTATAGAAGTTCTTAGAGAGTTCTACTCCAATCTAACTCAAATTGAGGATGAGCCTGCCCAAGTAATGGGATTTTTTGTCGAATTTAGTGCTAATCGCATTAACTCTTTTTACGAGCTTCATGACCCTCGATCCGCAGCAATGCACCAAAAACTTGGTTTGCAATCGCCAAACAATGCAGTAATTTATGCTATCAAAAATATTTTATAGTCAGTACTTTGACTCAAATAATAATAGTGGCTAGTGTATATAAATATAATTTTATGGAAAATATTTTACACACTAGGGGTACTACGCAAGTATATGTATCGCTTCAAGTAATATAGGACTTTAAATAAAAACCCTAGTATCGATCCCACGAGGAGGATTATAGATTTTTTTAAAATATTTTGATTTTATTTTTATGTATTTCTTTTAAATTTAATTTACTAGATGCAGAAATAAAGCAGTAATAAAGTAATGATTGATGTAAATAAAAATAAGCAAACAACTTTTTTCCTTTTAATTAATCTAAGACTTTTTAGATAGTGTAATATTCGTGGAGAATATAAATTTATGGTATTGTGCAAAATAGAAGCATTACTATTCTTTACTTTCGCTTGATAGTATAAAGAACATTGGCTAATCTATAGATCAGATATGGATGTATTGTTAGTAGAATGGGTTAATCTAGGCTCACACTACTAGATGTCCAAGGGTGGCTATGGTCGACCCTACTAGTGAACCTTTCTTTCTCTATAAACCAAATTACAAGAATTTAGCCTATCACTCTAAAAACTTATCAATTCTACACCCATTAAATAATATCTTCCTATTTATTTGCACTTCACCTTGAATAACCCGCGCAAGGCCTTCGACTACCTAAGGATTCATGTGATATCTACTAGTTAAGAATTCATCTCCTTCTAATTCTCAAAACTCTTCAACATATTTTAACAATTTAAATGACCAATTTAAATAGTAAATTAAGATTTGGTATTAATATCATCACAATGTTTAAAATATATATATAGTTTTTAATTCTTCAACGAATTTTATATTATCTTATTTATCTTTTCATAATTGAAAGAAGAAAGTAAAGTAACTACTCAGAACACATTGAATATAAACAACAAAACATATAAATAAAACTTTGAATCAAAATACAAATGTTGACCTCATTTTTGATGAGGTCTTCTCTTCTTCTTTTTTAGTGCTTAGGATCTAGCCTTAGGCTTTTCCTTTGACTATCTTAGAGGACTAGAATTGGGACCCACCTTTTAGAAACTCAAAATACTTCTAAACTCCCTGCAAACTCCACAAACTTGACTGTAGACCCCTAATCACCTAGAGGGTTGAAATCAAATGTGGAGGTTTAAGGATGAGTTCCTATAGGACTCTTTGGCCTGTAGGACCTGCCACAGGTGGCTCAGTGCAGTGAAGGGGCCGACTTACACACACACTACACTTATACACTACACTTTCACACACTTCCTAAAACACACCCATACCCAACTTGACCTCCTGACTCATTTAGGTGATTCACATGGATGGTCCTTAACCCCTAAGCCATTGGCTAAGAAGGTTAGGAACAACATAGTGAATGCCTCAAATGAGTCCCTTCATGGCTCATGTGGGCTTGATATGGCTTCATGGCTCAACCAAAATGATTTCACTCCACTTACATACACTCAATCTTCAATTTCCCAAATTTTCAATTTTTGACCCCCGGGACCCTACACCCGCTTAGCCTACCCAAAACTCTTGAAACTACCCAAAATTTGCAAAATCACCTAAATTGCCCAAAATCCTCCAAAATCATTCCCAAACATTTCCACATCACCCAAATTGATCATCCATACCCAAAAATACCAAAAATTCCAAAAATACCTCCCAATACCCTCCAAATACCCAAAATACCCCTCTTGGCCAAAAAATCAAAAAATTCAGAAAATTCTCACAAAATTCTAGAAAATCCCAAATATTCCCAATTTCATTTTGTCCAACTACACCATGGGCCAATTTTGTCAATTTACCCTACTTTTGTCAAAACCCCCAATTGACTCATTTTAACCCTAAGTGAACCCGATGTCAAACCAAACCTACCCGATTGACCCAAATTCTGGTCCAATTCAGTTCTAAACTTCAATTCAACATTCCCAACACCAATATAGACCAAATCCAAGTCCAATTTGATTGACATTTGGATCCAATTTCACTTTTGGCCTTAAAGCCCAATTTGGACCCATGACCCAAACTTAACCCAAGTTCACCCAATTCAACTCCAATTAACCCCAAATATTTTCTAAATCATCCTTAACATTCCCACAAACAAAGCACTAACATGATTTGCCCAAAATTTGGACCCAAACCCCACTCAAATTCAACCCAAAGCTAAAAGGCCCATTTTTGACCTAAACCCAAACCTAACCCAAATGAGCCCAAACCCCAAAATCAAGGCCCAACCAAAGTCAAAACCTCTTTGAAACACTCCCATAAATATTTATCAACATTAATTTTACATCAATTTCAACCCTAGCCCAACATTGGCCCAAGTTAGCCCAATTTGACCTACATAGGCCCACTTACCAAATAAATCCAAATTCAAACCAATTCAACCCCAAATCACACCAAATTGACTCCAAGCCCTTCATAGAACATCCCTAAACCAATTATAACACTTATTTGACAAGGTCCTTCACAAAATCTTCACCCAAATGCCCATCTTAAAATCAAAAAGCCGATTCCCCTTAAACTTTCCTAAAAGCCCACTTCCTTCAAATTCAAAAGCCCAAATTCATCCAAAGCCCACATGGCACTTCCCCTCATCATCCATTTAATCAAAATTGCCCCTAAGTTTCAAAGTCATCAATTAAACAATTCCAAATCAGGCCCCATACAAATTCCCATCAAAATATCAAAATTTTCTTAAATCCTTTTTTTTATGAAATTGACCCAAGCTTTTCCCAAGCCAAATGGAGCCAAGGATGAGCCATTCACAAGCCATATGGAG
>CM040427.1:159711185-159728171 GCA_022702705.1 Papilionanthe hookeriana x Papilionanthe teres
GTTAAGGACCATCCATGTGAATCACCTTCATGAGTCGGGAGGTCGAGTTGGGTATGGGTGTGGTTTTAGGAGGTGTGTGAAAGTGTAGTGTATAAGTGTAGTGTGTGTGCAAGTCGGCCCTCACCGGACCGGGCCGCCCGGGCGGTCATAAGGCGAAGAGTCCTATAGGAACTCATCCTTTAAACTTCCACATTTGATTTCGACCCTCCAGGTGATTAGGGGTCTACAATCGAGTTTGTGGAGTTTGCGGGGAGTTTATGAAGTGGTTTGAAATTCTAAAAGGTGGGTTCCACTTCTAGTCCTCTAAGATAGTCGAAGGAAAAGCCTAAGGCTAGATCCTAAGTACTAAAGAGAGAAGAGAAGACCTCATAAAAATGAGGTCGATAAATGGACCCCTGATAGGTGTGGTGTGCTATCCGAAGCACACCGCGCGTATTGGCGTTGACCGAAGCGATCAACAAAGCCAACACGAAGTCCAAGTGACAAACTTGGGACGAGTAGAAGAGTTCCGTCGGGGAGTGTCGAGTTATCTCCGAGACTAGAGATTCTCGAACTCTCGGCTGGGGAAAGGAAAAGGAGGTGAATCCCAAACCACATGATGCGGGGAATTTCGATTTAGATTTCATTTTGTTTCAATTTAAGTTTTGATGTGTGAGCTCAGATTTGAGTTTCAATTTAGATTGAAGTTTATTAAAATTAATTTGAAGGGATTTGAACTTGAAATGAAAAAGGAAATTTTGTGGTTTTAGATGTAACATCTTCGACCTCGAAAGAAAATTGAATTGATTGGATTGAACCATTACAATGAGGAAAGATCTCGGAGCAATGCGGTATTGGATGTAAAATCCTTCACCTCAAGAGTTTGATTTTGATGTATGTATTTCATTGCGATAGGAAAGAACCTAAAGCGATGCGGTATCGGATGTAAAATCCTCGACCCAAAGAATTTGATTTTGATGTATTTCATTGCGATAGAGAAAGAATCCTAAAGCGATGCGGTATCGGATGTAAAATCCTCGACTCCGAGAATTTGATTTTGATGTATTTCATTGCGATAGGGAAAGAACCTAAAGCGATGCGAGTATCGGATGTAAAATCCTCGACCCAAAAAATTTGATTTTGATGTATTTCATTGCGATAGGGAAAGAATCCTAAAGCGATGCGGTATCGGATGTAAAATCCTCGACCCCAAGAATTTGATTTTGATGTATTTCATTGCGATAGGGAAAGAACCTAAAGCGATGCGAGTATCGGATGTAAAATCCTCGACCCCATGAATTTGATTTTGATGTATTTCATTGCGATAGGGAAAGAATCCTAAAGCAATGCGGTAGCGGATGTAAAATCCTCGACCCAAGAATTTGATTTTGATGTATTTCATTGCGATAGGGAAAGAATCCTAAAGCGATGCAGTATCGGATGTAAAATCCTCGACCTCAAAATTTGATTTTGATGTATTTCATTGTGATAGGAAGAGAATCCTAAAGCGATGCGGTATCGAATGTAAAATCCTCGACTCCAAGAATTTGATTTCGATGTATTTGATTTTGCAAAGATTTGTAGCGTTGATTTGAAAAGTGTGGAATTTTGGTGTTTCGAGAATCTCGACTCGAAAGTTGTAAAATTTTGATGTATTTCGTGTGGAAAGAAACAGATTAGGAGGGAATATGTAGATGCTACATATCCCACTCAAAAGAGTTGATCGAAAGTTGCTGGTTTTGGATTGGATTTCAGATTTGGAATGTTGAGTTTGAATCTGATTGAGATTTGATTTAAAATCTGGAAGGTTGAATTTGAATTTGATTGAGATTTGATTTAAAATTTGTGTTCATTTTGTTTGTCCTTTAATGATTCAAATTTGCTTTATCGTTCATTTAATGTTCATGTGGATTTGGCATTCATCATTTTTTTTTAGATTTTTAAGGAAAGTTTTCTTTTATCCTTTTTGTTTCTTTTCTGTTTTTCGTTCGAAGTTCATTTAACTTTAATGGCGTTTCCCAGTCAACTTGCACAAAAGAGGTGAAGACCAAAAATGTGACATAGTCACTTTCATTCTAATCATGTTGAAGATACATCATACAACTCGATGCGGAATACATCTCATACGATCCATGTAGACTCAAAACGGACTATGTATGATCTTTGTTGATCCATCCAAAAAGGCATCTGTCAGAAATCCATGTCTGAATAGTGAGGTACATGGTCAATAACATCACCTTCCAAGCCATCCTTGGCAAGGATGTCGCATGGATGTACGTTGAAGGTGTGATATTTTCCATGTAACTCACGACTACGTAAGGTCGGAGGCTCTCTAGCTACGGGTCTAGCTGGAACCGGTAAGGTGCTTTTCCGTCATCCATCCTTCAAAGTAAGCGAGATCCACTTCATTGGTAATCCCGGTATGCGATGTTTAGCGACATCCGCTCCGTTGCCCTTTTGTATCATGACGGAACCTACCGTAATGGTATCTTTCTCGGCCCTCGGAACTCACCGGGCTCGCTATCCGGAGGTCGGATCCAAACATGATATTACACTCGTTCGAAAAGAAACTGTGCGAAAGGTCCGACGAAGTCGTGGTGATCTATGTGCGGGGGTATGCGATCACCCTTCTTGTAAATGTTAATGATGCAACTGTGGGTATGCGATATGCTGGCGGCACCCTCCATGTTATCATTCTCTTTACCATCCTTTTGATGACTAATGGCATCGGATCTACCTTGCCACGACGGAGTATCCTCGGTGGGTTTCCCTTCACGTGTCTTCGCGAAGTTATAGCAGCATCCACATTGTATTGTAATTCTCCCTTTCCCCGGCATCCATCTGCGGGGTTCCGAGTAGGTGTTTTCTCTTAAGCGGCCCTGCTCGACCCATTCTTTTCATATCCCGGATGCGATCCATGATTTGTTGTTGTTCGTATTCTGAGAACACATTTGTATGTAGCTCGAGGCCTTCTAGTATATTGATCCTCCTACCTCTAATTCTCTCGAAGTATTCAAAAGTTTGCTTCTCGACATTCTGCATTCTTTCTAGCTCGTATTCTGGAATAATCTGCAAATGGGGAGGCCTAGTGACGTACTGTAGGATATATGGCTCAATCCCTTCGCGTTCTACTGCATACCTCGGCTCCTCGAAGATGGTTTCCGTCGGGGCATCCTCCGGGGTTGCTCCTGCAACAAGGTCATGCATTACTGGTGGCTTTATTTGGTGGCGTGGTAGCCTTCCTTCTTCTGATCTCCTTGAGATTTCCCTGGTCTCTTCTGTTATCCTCGGAGGCGGCCTCCTTTCTTCGAGTTCCTCGCGAACCGGTATTCTTGAAGTATATGCACTTGGTAGTAGCGGCTTGCCTTGTCGCGCCGGTCACGTTGCTAGTTTAGTTAACATCTTGCGGATACGGCGATTTTTATTTCTTCGCTGAGTTGCTTGTGAGAGTAGCTCTTCATACTTCTCGAATCTCTGTGGGCGCGGCGGCCGACGAGGCTTGCCCTCTGCGCATAGCGACTACGGACTTGATTCTCTTGTCCTCCTCGGTGTTTGTTTTCCTTTTCTTCTTGCTCTGGGTTGGTGGCTTGGGCCACCCACTTTCATTATCGTACGGCTCGGGCGGTTCCTCTCGGTCAGTCGGGATCCGGTCACCTTCCTCGTCTTGCAAGCTTGCTCGGTGCGAAGTCCGAGTCGATCTCTATTATCGCTCCATCTTTCAGCCTCTTTTCGTCGAGTGCGAGGCTTACGCCATTTTTAAAGTTCGGGACCAACCGCCCGTTCGACATTTCCCTGCGAAAAGACAAGGAAAAGGATCAGGGGCTGTATTAAGAACAAGAACATTAAGAAAATGTTTATTGGAGACAGAGTTTTCTTTTTTCTCTTTTTTTATTATTCCTTTGGTATTTTCAAATTCAACAGGAATGAAGTGGGAAAAGATCGGGAAAAAATTTTGATTTGGAAGAGAGAACAAGGAAAACTTGATTATCATGATTTTATTTATTTTAGCACATTTTTTATTATTTTTGGGTTCGGACACAGTCATAAGTAATTACTTAGCCCGTGCTTCTAGGGATGAAGAATTCATTCCTTCGAAACATCGAGTAGCGTAATACTTCTTCAAGTATCGTCCGTTGATCGGAAGCATATGTCGTTCTCCTTGGCAATTCACTAGCTGGTGGGAGCCTCCCGAGTAGGCTCGCCTCGACCACAAACGGCCCTTCCCGAGTGGGTTCGAATTTTCCTCCTATCTTGTGGTGTGCGAGGATAAGTCTCTTGAGAACGAGAACTAAGTCACCAACTTTGAAGGTTCTTGGGCGGACCCGGTCCGTCATGGGCTTGAACCATCTTAGCTTGGTATAGTTCTAAATTCTGTTGCGGCGAAAGTCTTTTCCCTTCCGGGCTTTCCAATTCCTCTAGTCGTAATTTGGCATTCTCTTCTGTCATGATTTTGTTTGCAACTGCAATTCTGAGTGATGGAAGCTGTACCTCTAAGGGAAACACTGCCTCAGACCCATACACTAGAGCGTAAGGTGTAGCTTGGGTAGGAGTTCAGAAGGTTGTCCGGTAGGCCCATAATGCTTCTAATAACTTCTCGTGCCAATTTCTCTTATTATCGTCCAAAGTTTTCTTTAAAATTTGAACGAGAGTTTTATTAAAAGCCTCAGCCAGGCCGTTTGCTCTTGGATAGTAAATTATTGAATACCGCCAGTCGATTCCGTGTCTCCTGACAAAATTGTTGATTTACGTGCTTCTGAATGCTGCCTCATTATCTGAGATGATCCTGCGAGGCACTCCGAAATGGTAGACAACTTGGTTCTTGAAAAACTGTAGCACGTGGTGTGCTTTCACTTCTCCGAGGTGGAGCTGCCTCGCGCACTTGGAAAAGTAATCTGTAGCCGCAAGAATGAAGCGATGTCCTTTTGAAGATGGTGGTTCTATTGGACCCACTATATACGTGCCTCCGACATTCGAATGGCCGTGACGCGATTGTCGGATGTAGCACATTTGGAGGTTGGTGTAGAACCACTCCGTGCACTTGGCATTGGTGACGGATCTTGGTGATTTTCATGCGGTCGGTCATCATCGAGGGCCGGTAGTACCCTAGTCTTTTAATTTTCATTTTCATCTTCGGACCCGGCGGTGAGCTCCACGAGTCCTGAATGCACCTCTTTAACAATTTCACGGGCCTCGGACCCGCTTAGGCATCTTAGCCACATTTGATCGAAAGACCTTACGTATAACGTGTTGTTTATGAATGCATAGGACGGAGTTTTTTCTTGATATGATGGGCTAACGACCTATCGTCCGGTAGTTTTCCTGTTTGCGGGTAGTCGTAATGGTCGTCGTCGATCTTCGTGTTTTCACGTCACTACTGCTAGTTGATTCTTTTTCTTTTTCGATTTGTGTATTGTGTCTATGTCGAGCTGTGATAGGACCCGACGTCCGTGAACTGACACTTCCACTGATTCATCTTGCAAACAGGCAAATTTTTTTGCGAGGAGGGCTAACGCATCTGCTAAAGCGTTTTCTTTTATGGGAATTTTGTAGATCGTCACATTCGGATGCTGTTCCAACAAGCTGTATGGCATACTTGGAAGTATTGCTCGAGTCTTGGCTTTAAAATTTCGTACTGTCCGGCGATCTATTGAATGATTAACTGCGAATCCCCGTAGATGTTGATGTTTGTTATCCCCATTTAAATAGTTAATTCCAGTCCTGTTATGAGAGCTTCGTATTCTGCTTTGTTGTTTGTACATGGCTCTGTCAAGTGGTAGGAGTATCTTAACATCCCCTGCTCCGGTGTTAAAAAGATTAGTCTGATTCCTGCCTTACCGGGCACTATCACTTGCGATTCTTCATCTTTGTGTGCTGAAGATGCTCCGTCGAAATATAATTCCCAACGTCGATCATCGGGGTCTTCTAAGCTCGTTATTTGTTCATCCGGCAAGTCTTCATTGAGAGGAGATTCTGCGGCAAAGGGTGTCTTTGCGAGGAAGTCTGCTAGGACTTGTCCCTTTACGACACGAAGAGCCACGAAAGTTATATCGAATTGCAATAATATCATTGACCACCTGGCAAGTCTGCCAAAAAGCGTTGGACGGGTCATTAAGTATTGCAATGGATTAAATTTCAAGATCATGTTGACCTTATGAGAAAGCATGTAGTGCCTGAGCTTTTGAGCGGCAAAGATCAGGGCCAAACAGTGCTTTTCAATTGTGGGATACTTTATTTCCATCGAAAGTAAACGACGGCTTAGGTAGTAAAGAGCATTTACTTTACCCTCATCATTGACCTGGGCTAACAGGGCTCCGAGAGAGTCGTCTAAAGCCGCGGTATAAAGTATCAACGGTCTACCCGAGGCTCAGGGTTGCTAAGACAGGAGGTGTCATTAAATATTATTTAATGTCCTCGAAGGCCCTCTGGCATTTCTCTTCCCAAATAAATTTGGCATCCTTTTTAACTAATACCGAGAAAGGCTGACACCTACCTGACAAGTTCGAGATAAAGCGTCGAAGATATGCCAACTTCCCTTGAAAAGATCGTAGTTGTTTTAAGGTTTTGGGAGGGGGCATTTCTAAGATAGCTTTAATCTTTTCGGGTCGATTTTAATTCCACGATGTCGGACAACGAATCCTAAGAATTTCCCGGAGGTGACGCCGAAGGCGCATTTTAAGGGATTCATCTTAAGGTTAAATTATCTTAATAGTTCGAAAACAATTCTCAAATCATACAGGTGATTTTCCTTTACTTTGCTTTTGATGACCACATCATCCACGTAGCATTCGACTTGATTGTGGATGAGATTATCAAAAATTCTTGTCATCGCTCTCTGGTAGGTTGCTCCTGCATTCTTCGATCCGAATGGCATCACTGTGTAGCAATATACTCCGATCGGCGTTCGAATCTTTGTAAGCTTTTCATCTTCACGGAGCCATTTTTATCCGGTTTGTATCCGAAGATCCATCCATGAATGAGAATATTTCATGTGTTGAAGCAATGTCGATCATTAATTCAGGATCGGTAGAGAGAATTCATCTTTTAGACATGCCTTGTTTAAATCTCCGAAATCCACACAAATTCTAATCCGACCATTCTTCTTCTCGTATCGGTACCACATTGGCTAACCAAGTCGGGTATTGTTCTTCACGGACAAATTTGGCGTCTATTAGCTTTTTAACTTCAGCTATGACTTGTTGTTCGATTTCTAGACGCATTCTTACGGGACCTTGTCGACCTGGAACGAAGTATGATCCACTCCTAGCTTATGGATCGCGACCTGCGGAGCTAATCACGACATCTCATCGTAGCTCCAAGCAAAACAGTCTTTAAATTCCATTAATAACTTGATTATTACTTCGGAGTCTTCTTTATTGAGTAAGGAGCTAACAAAGGTAGGTCTAGGCTCTTTGCTAGTACCTAAGTTAACTTCCGTTAACTCATCTATTGTAGATTTGATCTCTTCTTCGAACTCTGGTGGAGCGTTTCCAATTTGCAAATCTTTAAGTTCTTCTGTAGTTTCCATGCATTTTTCATTAGACTCGCAAGTGACAACCAAGAAAAATCCAGTATCGTCAACTGATCCTACTGTGCCGAATCTAAGACCATGCTTTGAATTGGGTGGACGACCGGAGTTATTCCATAATTTTTCAAAATGTTGTGATTGACCTTTTGTCCATTGTCGAGGTAAGAAACCACGCTGAATTAAATTTTGAACACAGGGAGAGTACCAATCAAAAGGCAATTCCATTAATTCGGAAGAAGTGACATCTTCAAATTGTACATTGTTTTCAGTTTTAGAGGAAGGAGCACCACAATAGAATTTGATGGGCTTTGCACCGCCGCTATGTACCTCTTTGACCACCTAACCCTCGATCTTATTAGAATGGATCGGGGTCAGGGTCATAGTATGTACACAGTGGTTAATCTTCTCGTACATCGATTTATATTCCTCGTTCTTTTCATCTTCGAGAGAGATTCTGAATTGCGGCTTCTTCTGACTTATTGTCGCTGCTTCATGCTTGATTTCTTTCTCTTCTTCAGAACTGTCTTCCCAATCAACATTGATGGCTGGTTTCCTCTGTCCAAGCTGTCCTAACGTCTGCGCACGACCTCGTCCCCGGCCTCGACCTCGGATGCGAGTTGTGGAGAAACCTTCACGCAGTCTCGCTGTAAGGGAGCGGTGAGTGGCTCGTTGGACTAGAACTTCAGGTTCTTCGTCGTCCCGAACATCCTTTGCTTCGTTCGTTATTGTATGTCTGGAAAAGATTGTTTTCTTCTGAGGTGGGTAATAAGCTGCATCTTCATGGATTCCAATCTCATGTACGGAGAATGGTTGTAAGTCACCTTTGATGCACTGTTCCCCTCCATCGTAGTATTTGATGCACTGATGTAGAGATGATGGCACCATCCGGTTTTCATGTATCCATGGTCGGCCCAGTAGAGCGTTGAATGACGTCACCGCTCTTCATTAGCAGTGTTATTGATCCGAGGGCTCTTTCTCCTTTCTAGTTGAATCCTCTTAATAACATTTTGACCGCTTCGAGCTCGCGAGCACCAATTTCCAAGTATGTTAGCGTTCGAAGATTCATTATATTGATTGATGCTCCTGGATCCACCAATACTCTGGAGAGTGTAAACTTCCCAATTGTAACTGAAATGTACAACGGTCGGTTGTGGTCTGCCATCCCAGTATTAGGTCATTGTCCGTGAAGGTAACACCTCGTTGTTCCTTTAACGAGCAAACCTCATCTAAGGAATCTCCGGTCATTTGAGCTAAGAAAATTTTTGGATCAAGCAAGGCCTTGATCGAGCTTCTCTCATCTCCTTTGATAAGATGAGAGCGTCGTAGATGCTCAGTTTGGTACGGTAATTTCCTAAGATGGGCTAGCACGTTGTAGTCCACTTTATTTTCATGTGTCTCGATTTCTTCCCGAATGGGCATTTCTTCTGCCGGGGTTGGTTCTTCCTGAACAACCACCTGCTTTCCTTTATCCTTTGGACCCATTCTCGGAGGTAGAACTCTTCCACTTCTTAAGTTGACTTCTGTGATTTCTTCTGAATCTATGTCGGCATATTTTTAGGTTGTGTGTTTTATTTTGAAAAGGGGGTCGCCTAACAGAAATTGTGCGGCGAATTTTTAATTTAATTTAAATAAATAATTTTGAAAAGTAGTATTTGATTTTGAAAATAATTCTAAATTTGAAGGTTTTAAGATATGAGATCAAACTGATCTCACATCCCGAATAGTTTATATAAACGAGCACCGCACCATGAACCGTGTATCATCCCTAAGGATAGACACAGCGCTCGACGGTGGGGCTCGATTAAATAAACTAGAAGATTTGTGACATCCGTTTGGTCTGCGAACCAATTTTATAAGCCGACAAATTCCCCTGCTTAATATGAAAGCATTAAACTGTCGGCATATTTTTTAGGTTGTGATTTATTTTAAAAGGGGGTCGCCTAACAGAAGCTGTCGGCGAATTTTAATTTAATTTAAATAATTTGAAAAGTAGTATTTGATTTTTTGAAAATAATTTGAAAATTTTAAGATATGAAATCAAACTGATCTCACATCTCGAATAGATTATATAAACGAGCACCACATCACAAACCGTGTATCTATCCCGAAGAATAGACACACACGCTCGACGATGGAGCTCGATTAAATAAACTAGAAGATTTGTGACATCCGTTTGGTCACGCGAACCAATTTTATAAGCCAGACAAATTCCACAGCTTAATATGAAAGCATTAAACGGGGTTTATATTACACGGGTTCTTTAAAATTCCCTATAAGGGCAAGCCACTATAGTTAATTACATCTTAAGTGACGGGAATCACCTAAGAAAACTCTCGATAATAATCGATAGTGCTGCTCTCGAGGATTTCAAAGCTTAAGTTCTCGAAAGGATTGAAGTTTGGAATTTCGATAGGGAATGGATCAAATTTGGAACATTTTGTTTTGAGAATCCAAAGGAAGAAAAGTAGGAGAAATCACAGATTCGAAGCGAACTTTGGTAATTTCCCGACTATCCTATTGTTTGGCTTGAGTTTAGGAAAGTCCTAATATTTATTTAAATGTTTTGGTCTTGCCAATTTTAATTAATTTGGACTTATATTTGTATGACACAATCATACAAATAGCCTCGAAGATGTGAGGGCTTATGTCGTATCGGACGACTACCTCGGAATCCTAAAACCGGTTAGGGCTTAATTTGCAATGCAAATGCCTAACGAAGAGTTGAGGATTTATGTTGCACTAGTGCAAACTACCTCGAAGTCCTATGGCTTTGTTGTTTAATTCTAGGAAAGTTTTCTTGATGTAGATTCAAGTTTTGCTGACTACGATGATCGTACTGCCCACCATGCTCCGAGCTCCTTGTTGTTGCAGAGGTTTAGTTTTGGAAATCATAAATTAGGAGATGAGAAAAGTGTTTTGGTTTAGAGAAAATCTTAATTTCCAAGTGTTTTTTATGTTTTAATTAAAACAAATCTTAAAGTTGATTATAACGACACCGGTTAAGATCCCGCGGTTCCATCCTTCCGGCATCATTATTTTTATCGGATTCACTTAGTCCGGATGAATTTGCTAAACTCAACTGAATGAGTTCCACACTTTCATTTAGACCGTGGGAAATCCCGTTAGCAACACGTAGGTTACATCATCCGAGGTATTCCCGATCATCCGACGGGACGTTTTAATTTAATTGTAATTGTAGTTTTGTGTTACGTTTGTGATTAAATTTTGAGTTGTTTTATATTTTGAAATGTTGTGGCGGTGAATTTTATCTTGCAATGACTTTTTAATTTAGTTTGGTTTTCAGTTTTAGGATCTATCATCTAAAGGTGTGAGTTTTCATGCAACGAGTTGTTTATCATGCAGAAAAGTAAGTGCAATGCGGTTAAATAAATTGCAATAATGTAAATTGCAGAAAGTAGATTGCGATAAAATAAAAGCGTACCTAGAGGGTCTTCCCGTCATCCCAAGTCGCACTTAAAATACAATTAGAATATTTAAGCAAGTTCCTAGGTAAAAGCTAAGGGAAGGGTTATGGTTTTCTACCAAATTCGTAATCCTATAGCTAGTCATTTCTATGACGTCTAGGTTCCTTGTGTTTTGGTTTGAGGACGATTTTCTTCATCGAAAGAACAATTAAGTCCATTGTTCTTATAAACATCCTATCATATTGAGAAAGTGTTTAAGAAGAATCTTAAACATCTTTTCAATATTTACAGATTGTTTTAAGTCCAAATGAATTTAATTATATAAATGAATTAATCGTCAGGGATTCAAGTTTTGTTGTTATCTTGCTCGGTGAACTAGGACATTTGAATATCCTATAGGTGAAGTAACATTTCATTTAATATTCTGTTTAGGAGTTATGATAACTAAAGCTTTTGAGGGTAAATTAGTGTTCAAATGGTTTGTAATTTAGTTTAATTTCGATTAATTTGGAGTAGTGTTCAAGTTATTTTAGATTTATTTTGAATTCTTTATGTCTTTGGTGATGTTATATTTAATTCAACTTAATTTAATTTAATTTAATTTAATTTGAGTTTTTAATTTAATTTAATTCAATTTAATTTGGTTTAACTTAATTTAGTTTGATTTGATGTTACATTAAATTAATTTGATTTGATTTAATTTAATTTAATTTAATTTAATTTAATTTAATTTAATTTAATTTAATTTAATTTAATTTAATTTAATTTGTTTTAATTTAATACAATTTAATTTAATTTGATTTAATTTAATTTAATTTAATTTAATTTGTTTATTTAATTTAATTTAATTTAATTTAATTTAATTTTTTTTATTTTAATTAAAATTTTAAAAGAGTTTAATAATTTAATTTTAGTTTAATGATTAAGTCTTTTAATATTTTGAATTTGAGTTATCATTTTAATTAAGAATTGAATATTAATGAGATAATTAATTTAGGGATTTTTAAATAAAAGAATAAATATCTTCCTAATAATATCCCTATTTTAATAATTCCAATTTTATTATTCTTCCAAATTTAATCAATTATTTAATTAAGGTTTAATTATTTTAGAATTTGTTTAATGGGTTTCTACCCTTTAATTATTTAAATTTCAATCATCCAAATCAAATTAGGATCAAATATTTTACTTGTTAATTTTTTATTAAACCTAAAGTTTTAATTAAGGATTAAAAATTTTAATTACCACTTTACCCCTTAAGCTTAATAATTTCATAACTCACTAAATTGAACTCAAATGAACTTGAAATTTTTATGTGACTTCACTCATATGTCAATAAAGACATGAGAGGAGAAAATGTGATTTTTCCTTATTTAATTTATTTATATAATTATTTTTTGTAGAAAATAGAGATTTCCAAGGAAAATTTAATAACATGACCAAGGGAAAGTTTCTGTCCTTAAGAAAATTAGGGGACATTCCTAATGACCAGAGGACCAATTTTGGTGATTTTTTGAATTATATTATTTTTATTATAATTATTTTAAGTTTTGGAGTGTTAATTAATTTAAAAATAAAATAAATGTTGAAAAATGAATTTTATATTTTTCAAAAATCTCTCTAATATCAAGAAAATCAGAGAATCAAATTTTACAATTTTCTGATTTTTCTATGATTTATTATAATTATTTTAGTGAAAAAGCTAGAAAACATATTTTTTTAATTTTAAAATTACCCCAAAGCTTTAAAATTTAATATCTCACTAAATAGACCTAAGAAAAATATGGGGTTTGTTCCTAAGTGATTAAAATTCAAAATGTGACATTTTGGTGAATTTTATTATTTTTGTGATTTTTATTATTTTTTAATTATTAAAATATTAAAATAATGCAAAAAAAATAAATTTTTTAGAAAATTGAAATTTTAATTTCCTTAAATTCCCCTGATATCAGAGAGGCTCTAAAACTAATTTGGTGAATTTTTGAAAGGTATTTTGAAAGTTATGAATTTTTAAAGTTTAAAATGACTAAGTGGCTTAATCAACCCAATTAGTGGGGCTAACCAAGTCCAATTGATCTCAAATTTTTATGATGGGTTCCTCTGATCCTGATGGTCAGTGGAGAATTGATTTCAAGTCAATTTGATGTATGGTTAGCTCTAATTAATTAGAGACCTATTTTGGGTGTTTAAGCCAATTAGGGTTGTTTTAAATGAACTAACTCAAAACCTATTTTTCCTAGGGTCCTCTGGTCATAAGGAACATCACCAAATTTTCCTAGAATTTATTTCACAACATGCTATTTATTGGAATTAAAATGCTCAAAACAGTAACCTGAATTTGAAAAATCAATAACTTTTCATAGGGATGGCCTCTGACTTTGGAAAATTCAGGGAATGTTCCCAAATTCAGAGGCTTCAAATGCCCTATGGTCTTATGCCATGGTGAATTGTATACATGCATGGAGAATGAAAAGTATGCAGGGAGTAAATAAATTATAAAAAATAAAATACTTGATGAAATTGAATGATTTCTTTTCCACATTATTCTCCTCTGTTCACTGAGTAAGAGGGTATTTTTATTTTATTTTTCTGATTTTTCTACACAAAGTTATGAATTTTTAAAGTTTAGGGAATTAAATAAATAGAAAATACCCCTAATTTTCTATTTATCCACGCGGCGCCAACTCATCCTCGGCATCTCCGAACGCACACGTGTCGCGCTCCCATTCTACGCTGCCATCTGACTCAGCGCTTCGGGCCTCGCGGTTCTTGTACCATCTCCTGGTCCGACGCCATCTGAGCCGTCCGTCCGCGCGTGTATTGAATGGACGACATCCGTTCATCGTCCCCGAGCGTCCTCACCCGAGAGCCGTCCACACTAAATCCCTAAGATCTCACTCGATACTCAATGGATTTTCATGTTCTTATGCTCTATGGATTCGTCTTGAAGAGACGAACACATCTATACGACTATCATGCATTGAAATTAAAGCATTCGAAATGGAGAATCTCTAGAAGCTCGGGATGAAGAATTAGCTCATACCTTTGCTCAGAGAAGTGTGGCTTCAATCTGAGAGTTGTTGCACTTTCGATTGGATCTAGCAAGCTCCGGATGAAGTCTCCTGGTGCAGTGAATTGTCTAGGTTGGATTTCGACCAAGCCCGATCACAAAGCTTGGAGGTCGGAGCAACCGGGTGGCTCGGAGATGGGGCTTTTCTTGGTGGACACCTTCCCTTGGTGCAGTGAAGGTGTAGAACCAATCAATTTGGGGATTGGCTCACTGTGGAGAAGTGTCCTGGTTTTGGGTGGAATTTCGACTACGAAATTGAGCTCGCGGAGAAGAAATGGCAGTGGGGATCTCACTGGGGATCAAGTGCTCTGTGTATGGGGAGGAGTCTGGAACAATTTTGGCAGAGTTTCCTTAAGGTTTGTTTCAGCACCTCTCATGGCCGAGAGGGGTGGTGTTTAAATAGGAGAGGGTGAGGGGGCCTCCTGGGGGAGTTAGGGCTTGGGATCGAGCTGCTCTTGGCAAGAGAAGAACAGCTACAATGGCCACTGGGGATGGGGCAGCTCAGCAGGTGAGAATTCCAAGTTTGGGCTCACATGTGAGCTTCGACCTGGTGGTTTCCGGCGACCCAGGCGGCTGGCCGGCAGGCATGGGTCACCCTCAGGTCCAGGTGGGTCAGGACTAGAGGTTTGTGCAGTCAATTGGCCATGGACATGTGTAAAGGGTTTGAATCGAAATGGAATGGGAAAGGGCTAGTTTTGGGTCTAAATGGGTCGACCCTTGGTTTTGGGTTAGGTTCACCCTCCAAGGTCGATTTGGGCTGAAGGGAAAGTCACTTGGATCGGTTTGATTAGTGGGGTCAAGTCACGATCCAAGTACGATTAAGCCTAAGCATGGTTTAGTGGAGTCATGGAAGTGGCTAATCCCCCTTAAGAGAATTTGGAAAGGGCCTCCTCCTCTTGCCATCTTGGGTATGGTGAGGTGGAAAGTAGATTCCATGGCTCTCATGGCTCCCATGTGGCTCATGCATGGCTTCATGGCTCACCTTTGGCTTGGGAAAAGTTAAGTCGATTTCATGGAAATGGATTTAAGAAATATTTTGGTATTTTGATGGGAATTTGTATGGGGCTTAATTTGGAATGGCTTCATGATGAATTTTCAAACTTAGGGATTGATTTTAATCAAGGGTATGATGAGAAGAATTTGTCATATGGGCTTTAGAATGAAATTTGGGCTTTTAGGAAGGTTTCATGTAAGTGGGCTTTTGGTTTAAAAAATAGATTTATGGATGAGAATTTTGTAGAAGTTTGGGCCAAATAATTGTTGGGTTTAGCTCATGGATGTATCATGAGTGACTTGAAGTAAATTGGGGGTGATTTGGGTTTGAATTGGGTTGAATTTGGGCTCTTTTGGTGAATGGGCCAATATAGGTCTAAGTGGGCCAAGTTGGGCCAATGTTGGGCTAGGGTTGAAATTGATGCAAAATTAATGTTGAGAAATATTTATGGGAGTGTTTCAAAGAGGTTTTGACTTTGGTTGGGCTTTGATTTTGGGGTTTGGGCTCATTTGGGTTAGGTTTGGGTTTAGGTCGAAATTGGGCCTTAATGCTTTGGGTTGAATTTGAGTGGGGTTTAGGTCCAAATTTTTGGGCAAATCATGTTAGGGTTTTGCTTGTGGGGATGCTAAGGAAGATTTAGAAAAGATTTGGGGTTAATTGGAGTTGAATTGGGTGAGTTTGGGTTAAGTTTGGGTCATGGGTCCAAATTGGGCTTTAAGACCAAAAGTGAAATTGGATCCAAATGTCAATCAAATTGGACATGGATTTGGTCTAGATTGGTGTTGGGAAAGTTGAATTGAAGTTTAGAATTGAGTTGGATCAAAATTTGGGTCAATTGGATAGGTTTGGTTTGACATTGGGTTCACTTTGGGTTAAAATGGGTCAAATTGGGGGTTTTGACAAAAGTAAAGTAAATTGACAAAATTTGCCCATGGTGTAGTTGGACAAAATGAAATTGGGAATATTTGGGATTTTTTGGAATTTTCTGGGAATTTTCTGAGTTTTTGGATTTTTGGCCAAGAGGGGTATTTTGGGTATTTGGAGGGTATTAGGAGGTTTTTCTTGGAATTTTTGGTATTTTTGGGTATGGATGATCAATTTGAGTGATGTGGAAATGTTTAAGATCAATTTTGAGGAATTTTGGGTGATTTAGGAAATTTTGAAAAATTTGGGTAATTTCAAGGGTTTTGGGTAGGCTAGGCGGGTGTAGGGTCCCGGGGGTCAAAAATTGAAAATTTGAAAAATTGAAAATTTGAAAAATTGAAAATTTGAAAAATTGAAAATTTGAAAAATTGAAGATTGGGTGAATTTGAGTGGATTGAAATCATTTTGGTTGAGTCAGTGAAGCCATATCAAGCCCGCATGAGCCATGAAGGGACTCATTTGAGGCATTCACTATGTTGTTCCTAACCCTCTTAGCCGAGGGCTTGGGGGTTAAGGACCATCCTTGTGAATCACCTACATGAGTCGGGAGGTCAAATTAGGTATGGGTGTGGTTTTAGGAGGTGTGTGAAAGTGTAGTGTATAGGTGTAGTGTGTGTGTAAGTCGGCCCTTCACTGGACCGAGCCACCTGGGCGATCCTAAGGCCGAAGAGTCCTATAGGAACTCATCCTTAAACTTCCACATTTGATTTCAACCCTCTAGGTGATTAGGGGTCTATAGTCGAGTTTGTGGAGTTTGAAGGGAGTTAGGAAGTGGTTTGAATTTCTAAAAGGTGGGTCCCAATTCTAGTCCTCTAAGATAGTCAAAGGAAAAGCCTAAGGCTAGATCCTAAGTACTAAAGAGAAGAAGAGAATACCTCATCAAAAATGAGGTCAACAAATGGACCCCCAATAGGTGTGGTGAGTCGACGGAGCACAACGCGCGAATGGCGTTGAGCGAAGCGATCAACAAAACCAACACGGATGTCCAGTGACGAACTTGGGACGAAGTAGAAGAGTTTCGCTTGGGGAGTAGCAAGTATATCTCCGAAACCGGAGATTCCTAAACTCT
>CM040427.1:159728671-159771406 GCA_022702705.1 Papilionanthe hookeriana x Papilionanthe teres
TGCATTTGCAATAAAGTAAATTGCACTAAAATAAAAGCGTACCTGGAGGGTCTTCCCATCATCCCAAACTGCACTTAAAACACATGTTAAGGCATTTAAATATTTCAACAAGTTCCTAAGTAAAGCTATTGAAAAGGTTTTGGTTGTCTATCAAAGTCCTAATCCTATAGCTAGTCATCCCCTATGACGTCTAGGTTCTTGTCTTTTGGTTTAAGGACGATTTTCTTCATCAAAGAACAATTAAGTTCAATTGTTCTTATAAACGTTCTATCATATTGAGGAAGTGCTTAAGACAGATCTTAAACATCTTTTCAATATTTCTAGGATCTTTTTAAGTCCAAGAGAATTTAATTATACAAGTGAATTAATCATCCAGGAGTTTAAATGTTATTCTTTTCGCTCGGTGAACTTAGGACATTTGAATATCCTATAAGTGAGGTAATACTTCACTTGATATTTCATTTAAGAGTTATAATAATAAGAGCTTTTAAAAGGGCAAATCAAGTTATTAAGTATTTTTATGATTTACACTTAATGATTTAATTCTAATTTTGATTTAATTATAAAAAAGTTAGTTTAAGTTTGGAATAGTGTTCAAGTTATTTTAGGTTTAATTCTTAATAATTTCATTTAGGTTTGTTATTAAATGATTTTAATTTAATTTAATTCAATTTAATTTTAATTTAATTTACCTTAATTTAAATTTAATCGCAATTTAATTTAACTTCAATTCAATTTTATTTTAATTTAATTTAATTTCAATTTTATTTTATTTTAATTTAATTTTAATTTAATTTAATTTTAATTTAATTTATAATTTAGTTTAATTTAATTTAATTTAATTTGATTTTAATTTAATTTTAATTTGGATTATTATTTTAATCTTTTAATTAAGAATTAAGTATTATTGAAGTGATTTATTTAGGGATTTTTAAATTAAAGAATAAATATCCTCTTAAATAATATCCCTACTTTATAATTTCAAAAAATTTTACTAATCTTCCAAATTTAATTAATTAATTAATTAAGGTTTACTTTAATTATTCTTAAAATGATTGGTGGGTTTCTACCTTTAACCATTTAACTTTCAATCATCCAAAATCAGTTTAAAATCAAATATTTTACCCTTCCCTTTTGATTAATCCTAAAACTTTAATTAAAGGTTGAAAATTTTAATTACCATTTTGCCCTTCCAGCTTAATAATTCTATAACTCACTAAATTAAGCTCAAATGAACTTAAAATTTTTATGTAACCTCACTTACATGTCAATTAAGACATTAGAGGAGAAAATGTGATTTTTCTGTATTTAATTTATTTATGTAATTATTTTTAATGGAAAATAGGGGTTTTCAAGGAAAATTCAATAACATGACCAAGGAAATGTTTCTGTCCTTAATAAAATTATGGGATGTTCCTAATGACCAGAGGACCACTTGGACCAATTTTGGTGATTTTTGAATTTACTTAATTTATTATAATTATTTTGACTTTTGGAGTATTAATTAATTTAAAAATAAAATAAAGGTTGAAAAATAAATTTTATATTTTTCAAAAATCTTTCTAATATTAGAG
This sequence comes from Papilionanthe hookeriana x Papilionanthe teres, assembly GCA_022702705.1. Classification (NCBI taxonomy): domain Eukaryota; kingdom Viridiplantae; phylum Streptophyta; class Magnoliopsida; order Asparagales; family Orchidaceae; genus Papilionanthe; species Papilionanthe hookeriana x Papilionanthe teres. The sequence continues at coordinate 159,730,246 of CM040427.1, forward strand.
AAATCAGAAACCAATTTTTATAATTTTGTGATTTTTCTTTGATTTATTAGAATTATTTTAGTGAAAAGTTTAGAAAATACATTTTTTAATATTAAAAATTACATTAAGCCTTTAAAATTCAATATCTTACCCTAGGGACTTAGGAAAAATATTTAGTTTGTTCCTAAGTGATTAGAATTCAAAATGTGACATTTATGTGATTTTTAATATTTTTGTGATTTTTATTATTTTTTTTAATTATTAAAATATTAAAATAAGCTTAAAAATCAAATTTTTTTAGAAAATTACAATTTTAATTTTCTTAAATTCCTTTGATATGAGAGAAGCTCCAAAACCAATTTTGTGAATTTTTGAAAAGTATTTTGTGAGTTATAAATTTTTAAAGTTTAATTTTACCCATTTTTACTTAAGAGGCTTAATCAACCCATTTGGTGGGGTTAATCAAGTCCAATTGTTTTCAAATTTTTATGTGGTGTTCTCCTATCCCTAAAGGACAGTGGAGAATTATTTTTAAGTTATTTTGATGAATGGTTAACCCTAATTAATTAAAGTTCACTGTTGGGTATTTAGGCCAATTAGGGTTGTTCAAAGTGAATTAACTCAAAAATTATTTTTCCTAGGGTCCTCTGGTCATAAGAAATATCACCAAATTTTCCTAGAATTTATTTCTCAACATGCTAACTATTGGAATTAAAATAATCAAAACAGTGACATGAATTTGAAAAATCAATAACTTCTCATAGGGATGGCCTCTGACCTTAGAAAATTCAGGGAATGTTCCTAAGTTCAAAGGCTTCAAAAGCCCTATGGTCTCATTCCATGGTGAATTTCCTATATGCATGGAGAATTGAAATTGTGCAGAGAGTAAATAAATAATTAAAAATAAAATACTTAATGAAATTACATGATTTTGTTTTCCACATTATTCTCCTCTGTTCACTGAGCAAGAGGGTATTTTTATTTTATTTTTAGGATTTTTCTACACAAAGTTATGGATTTTCAAAGTTCTGGTAATTAAATAAATAGAAAATAACCATAATTTCCTACTTATCCACGCGGCGCCATGCCATCCTCGGCAGCTCCGAAAGGCCACGTGTCGTCTCCTAATTCGGCGCCGCCATCCGACTCAGCGCTCCAGGGGCCCGTGGTTCATGTCCCATTACTCTGTCCGGCGCAATCCTGGCCGTCCGCTCGATACACATGCTATCCGACGACTCCTGGTCATCGTCTACGACTGGTGTGAACCCGTGACCGTCAACCTTCTAATCCTAATTTCTCACTCGATTCTCAACGGATTTTCGAGTTCTTATGCTCTATGGATTCGTCTTGAAGAGACGAACACATCCATACGATAAACATGTATTGAAATTAACCCAAACTAAATTGAGAATCTCCGGAAGCTCGGGAAGAAGAGTGAGTCCATACCTTTGCTCAGAGAAGTGAAGCTTCGATCTGAGAGTTGTGTCACGTTCGATTGGGTCCAAGAAAGCTCTAGATGAAGTCCCTTGGCCTGGTGAATTGTCTAGGTATGATTTCGACCAAGCCCGATCACAAAACTTGGAGGCTGAAAGCAATGGCTAGCCTAGAGAGGGGGCTTTTGCTGGTAAACTTCTTCTCTTGGTCTGGTGAAGGTGTAGGACCAATCAATTTGGGGATTGGCTCACTGTGGAGAAGTGTCCTTGTTTTGGGCTTGGATTTCAACTCTGAAATTGAGCTCGCGAGAGGAAATGGCAGGGGGATTTCAGTGGGGATCATGTTCTCTATGTGTGGGGAGTAGTCTGGAACAATTTTGGCAGAGTTTCCTTAAGGTTTGTTTCAGCACCTCATTTGGCCGAGAGGTGGTGGTGTTTAAATAGGCATGGCTGGAGGCTCTCCCAGGGGGAGTTAGGGCTTGGGATCAGTTGCTTAGGTCAAGGGAAGAACAACCATGGCAGCCACTGGACTTGGGGCAGCTCAGCAAGGAGGAATTTCAATGTTGGCTCACATGTGAGCTCTCGGGTGTGGTGTTTTCCGGTGATCCAGGCGGCTGGCCGGCTGGCATGGGTCACCCTCAGGTTCAGGTGAGTCAGGGCTGGGGTTTAGTGTAGGCAATTGGGCTTTGCCATGTGTCAAAAGCTTGGATTAAGATGGCATGGGGGATGGCCAATTTTTGGCTTGATTTGGTCAAGTCCTCCTTTTGGGCTTGGTTCACCCTTCAAGGTGGCTTTGGGTGTTGTGGGGAGTCAAAGGAATCAGCTGGTTTGACTTGGAGAAGTCCTTATCCAAATATATTTGGATTAAATTTGAGTTAAGGGGAATCATGGTTAAGGCTAATGACTTTAGGAGATTAAGGAAAGAGTCTCCTCCTTTTGCCCAAAATGGCATGGTGACATGTAAAGAGGCTCTCATGGCTTCCATGTGGCTCATGCATGGCTTCATGGCTTGCCTATGGCTTAGGATGGCTTGGCTTGATTTCATGGAAGTAGAATTTAGGAATTTTGGTACTTTGGTGAAGAATTTTTATGAAGCTTGACTTGTAATGGTTTAATGATGATTTTGAAACTTAGGGGTGATTTTGATTAAATGGATGATGAGGAGAAGTGTCATGTGGGCTTTGGATGAATTTTGGGCCTTTTGAAATCATTTTTGATGGGCTTTTAGGAAGGTTAAAGGCGATGGGCCTTTAGGTTTAGGAATGAATTCATGGATGGGAATTTTGCAGAAGTTTGGGCCAAATAATTGTTGGGTTTGGTTTAGGGATATGTCATGAGTGATTTGAAATGAGTTTGGAGTGATTTGGGTTTGAATTGGGTTGGATTTGGGCTTCTTTGGTAAATGAGCCAATGTAGGCCAAATTGGGCTAACTTGGGCCAATGTTGGGCTAGGGTTGAAATTGATGTAAAATTAATGTTGGGAAATGTTTATGGGAGTGTTTCAAAGAGGTTTTGACTTTGGTTGGGTATTGATTTTGGGGTTTGGGCTTATTTGGGTTAGGTTTGAGTTTAGGTCAAAATTGGGCCTTTTGGTTTTGGGTTGAATTTGAGTGGGGTTTGGGTCCAAATTTTGGGTAAATCATGTTAGTGTTTTGTTTGTGGGGATGTTATGAAGGTTTGAGAAAGATTTGGGATCAATTGGAGTTGAATTGGGTCAAATTGGGTCATGTTTAGGTCATGGATCAAAATTGGGCTTTAAGCTTAAAAATGAAATTGGATTCAAATGCCAATCAAATTGAACTTGGATTTATTCTAGATTGATATTGTGGATGTTAAATTGAAGTTTAGAATTGAATTAGACCAAAATTAGGGTCAATTGGGTTGGTTTGGTTTGACATTGGGTTCACTTGGGTTAATAATGGGTTAAATTGGGGGTTTTGGTAAAAGTGGGGTAAATTGACAAAAATTGGATCATGGTGTAGTTGAATAAAATGGAATTGGAAATATTTGTGATTTTCTGGAATTTTCTGGGAATTTTCTGAATTTTTGGATTTTTTGGCTAAGAGGGGTATTTTGGGTATTTGAAGGGTATTGGGGGGTATTTTGGGAATCTTTGGTATTTTTGGCTATGGATGATCAATTTGAGTGGTGAGGAAATGTTCAAGGTTAATTTTTGGGAATTTTGGGTGATTTGGAAATTTTGGAGGATTTGGGCAATTTTAAGGGCTTTTGGTAGGTTTGATAGGTGTAGGGTCCCCGAGGTCAAAAATTGAAATTTTGAAAAAAGAAGATTGATCAAATATGAGTGAAATGGAATCACTTTTATTGAGCCATGAAGCCATATTAAGCCTATATGAGCCATGAGAGGACTCATTTGAGGCATTCACCATGTTGTTCCTAACCCTCTTAACCAGGGGCTTAGGGGTTAAGGTCCATCCATATGAATTGCCTACATGAGTCAGGGAATCAGGTTGGGTATGGGTGTGGTTTTAGGATTTGGATTGTGTGTGTGGGAGTGTAGAATATGAGTGTAGTGAGTGTGTAAGTAAACCTTCACCAGACCAAGCTACTCAGGGTGGTCCTAAGGCCAAAGAGTCCTATGGGGAACTCATCCTTTAAACCTCTACTTTTGATTTCAACCCTCTAGGTGATTAGGGGTCTACAATCAAGCTTGTGGGGTTTGAAGGGAGTTAAGAGGTGTTTGAATTTCTAAGTGGTAGGTTCCATTTCTAGTCCTCTAAGATTAGTCAAAGGAAATGCCTAAGGCTAGATCCTAAGTACTAAAGAGAGAAACAAAAGACCTCATCAAAAATGAGGTCAACAAATGGATCCCCAATAGGTGTGGTGTGCTAACCAAGCATACCGCACGTATTGGCGTTGACCGAAGAGATCAACGTAACTGAAGCGTATGTCCAAGTAACAAACTTAGGACGAAGTATAAGAAATTTCCGCTGGGGAGTATCAGGTGAATCTCCAAGACTGAAGATTCCAGAGCTCTCGCTGGGGAAGAAGGGGGTGAATATCAGATCACAAGATTTCAAGAGATTGGATCTTAGATTCGTTTCATTTTCTGTTTCAAGTTTTTAATTTTGACTTTGAATTTCGATTTGAGTTTCAATTTTGATTTTATGCGGAGAAAAGAGTAGGGCTACGGCCCACCCGAATGCATTTGTATGCTGAAAAGAAAGCAGGACTGAACATATTCCAAATGCTGAGGAAGAATAGGACAAAGCCTATCCGGAATGCAAAGTGCTTTAATTTCAATTTCTTCGTCGAGGGTCAAATTTTGAGATTGCTCGAGAAAGGAGTAGAACCGTGCCTATCCCGAGTGCCGAGAATTACCGAGAAGGAGCAGGGCGGAAGCCTATCCCGAATGCCGAGAATTCGTCGAGATGGGAGTAGAGCCGAAGCCTATCCCGATTGCCGAGATTTCGCCGAGATGGGAGTAGGGCGGAAGCCTATCCCGATTGCTCGAGATTTGCTGAGATTCGCCGAGATGGGAGTACGGCGGATGCCTATCCCGAATGTCGAGATTCGCCGAGATGGGAATAGGCGAAGCCTTATCCCGAATGTCGAGATTTCGCCGAGATGGGAGTAGGGCGGAAGCCTATCCCGATTGCTGAGATTTGCTGAGATGGGAGTAGGGCGGAAGTTTATCCCGATTGCTGAGATTTGCTGAGATGGGAGTACGGCGGAAGCCTATCCCAAATGCTGAGATTGCTGAGATGGGAATAGGGCGGAAGCCTATCCCGAATGCTGAGATTTTTTGAGATGGGAGTACGTCGGAAGCCTATCCCGAATGCTGAGATTGCTGAGATGGGAATAGGGCGGAAGCCTATCCCGAATGCTGAGATTTGCCGAGATGGGAGTAGGGCGGAAGCCTATCCCGATTGCCGAGATTTGCCGAGATGGGAGTAGGGCGGAAGCCTATCTCGATCGTCGAGATTGTCGAGATGGGAATAGGCGGAAGCCTATCCCGATGCCGAGATTTGCCGTGATGGGAGTAGGGTGGAAGCCTATCCCGATTGCCGAGATTTCGCCGAGATGGGAGTAGGGCGGAAGCCTACCCCGAATGCCGAGATTCGCCGAGATGGGAGTAGGCGGAAGCCTATCCCGATCGTCGAGATTCGAGAAAGATTTTACCGATATTCGGGAATGCAGAGTTTTATGAATGCAGGGATTGAACATATGCTGAGATTTATGAATGCCGAGATTATGAAAACATATTGTAAAGGGCAGAGAATGTTTGTAAAAGTTCATGTGGATTTGAAAAATTCTTTTTAATGTTTGGATTTTTATGAAAGAGAGTTCTTATTTATTTTCCTTTTCTTTTCTGTTCTTTGTTCGAAGTTCATTTACCTTTAATGGTGTTTCCCAGTCAATTTGCACAAAAGAGGTGAAGGCAAAATGTGACATGGTCACTTTCATTCCAATCTTGTTGAAGATACATCATACAACTCGATCTGAAATATTCTTCATACAATCCAAGACTCAAAACGGACTATGTATGATTCTCGTTGATCCGTCAAAAAGTATCTGTTAAATCCATGTCTGAATAGTAAGGTACAAGGTCAATAACATCACCTTCCAAGCCACTCTTGGCAGGAATACCGCATGGATGTGCTTTGGAGGTGTGATATCTCCCATGTAACTCATAGCTCGTATAGCCGAAGACTCTCTAATTTTGGATCTGGTTGGAAATGTTATGGTGCCTTTCTGGTGTCCATTCTTCTAAAGGTGACAGAGATCCGCTCCACTGGTACTCCTGGTATGCAATGTTTTGCGATATCCGCTCCATTTCCTTGTAGTATCATGAAGGAACCTACCGGAAGTGGTATCTCCACTGGCCCTCGGAACTTGCCAGGGCCTGCTATCCGGAGGTCAGATCCGAACATGATATTGTCCTGGTTGACGAACGAAACTGTGCAGAAAGGTCTAACAAAATCGTGGTGGTTTATGTGTGGAGGTATGCAGTCGCCCTTTGTCGGCATATTTTTAGGTAGAGTGTTGTATTTTTGAAAAGAGGTCGCCTACAGAAATTGTCGGCGAATTTTTAATTTAATTTAAATAAATAATTTGAAAAGTAGTATTTGATTTTGAAAATAATTTTAAATTTAAAAATTTTAAGATATGAAATCAAACTGATCTCACATCCCGAATAGTTTATATAAACGAGCACCGCACCACAAACTGTATATCTATCCCGGAGAGTAGACACACTGCTTGATGATGGGGCTCGATTAAATAAACTAGGAGATTTGTGACATCCGTTTGGTCTGCGAACCAATTTTATAAGCCGACAAGTTCCCTCGCTTAATATGAAAGCATTAAACGGGGTTTATATTACTCAGGTTCTTAAAATTCCCTATAAGGGCAAGCCCCTATAGTTAATTACATCTTAAGTGACAGGAATCACCTAAGAAAACTCTCGATAATAATCAGTAGTTTTGCTCTCAAGAATTTCAAAGTTCAAGTTTTCAAGGGATTGAATTTTGGAATTTCAATAAGGAATGGATCAAATTTGGAACATTTTATTTTGGGAATTCAAAGGGAGAAAGGTAGGAGAAATCATAGATTCGAAGCAAACTTCGGTAATTTCCCGACTATCCTATTGTTTGGCTTGAATTTAGGAAGGCCCTAATGTTTATTTAATGTTTTGATGTTCTTGAGATTTCCCTGGTCTCTTCTGTTATCCTCTGAGCTGGCCTCCTTTCTTCAGGTTCCTGGCGAACCGGCATCCTTGAAGAATATGCACTGGTAGTAGCGACTGCCTCGTTGCGCTGGTCTGTTACTAGTTTAGTTAACATCTTGCGGATACGGTGATTTTTATTTCTTCACTGAGTTGCTTGAGAGTAGCTCTTCGTACTTCCTGAGTCTCTGTAGGCGCGGCACTGACAAGCCTGCCCTCTGCTGTAGCGACTACAGACTTGATTCTCTTGTCCTCCTCAGTGTTTGTTTTCCTTTTCTTGCTGCTGGGTTGGTGGCTCGGGCCACCCACTTTCATTACTCGTTTGATCGGGCAGCTCCTCTCGGTCAACCGGGACCCGCTCACCTTCCTCGTATCGTGCAGCCCGCCGGTGCGAAGTCCGAGTCAATCTCTATTATCACTCCATCTTTCACCCTCTTTTCGTCGAGAGCAAGGCTTACGCCATTTCTAAAGTTCGGGACCAACCGCCCGTTCGACATTTCCTCGCGAAAAGACAAGGAAAAGGATCAGGGGCTGTACTAAGAACAAGAATATTAAGAAAATGTTTATTAGAGATAGAGTTTTCTTTTTTCTCTTTTTTTATTCCTTTTGTATTTTTAAATTAAACAGGAATGAAGTGGGAAAAGATCGGGAAAAAGATTTTGATTTGGAAGAGAGAACAAGGAAAACTTTACTATCATGATTTTATTTATTTTAGCACATTTTTTATTATTTTTTTTCCTTTTGTTTTGTTTTGTTTTATTTTGTTTTATTTTATTTTGTTTTGTTTTATTATTTTAGGTTCGGACCCAGTCATAAGTAATTACTTCACCCGTGATTCTAGGGATGAAGAATTCATTCCTTCGAAACATCAGGTAGCGTAATATTTCTTCAAGTATCATCCGTTGATCGGAAGCATATGTCGTTCTCCTTGGCAATTCACTAGCTGGTAGGAGCCTCCTGAGTAGACTGCCTCAACCACAAACGGCCCTTCCCAAGTGGGTTCAAATTTTCCTCCTATCTTGCGGTATGCAAGGATAGATCTCTTGAGAACGAGAACTAAGTCACCAACTTTCAAGGTTCTCGGCGAACCCGATCTGTCATAGGCTTCGAACCATCTTAGCTTGGTATAATTCTAAATTCCGTCGCGCCGCAAGTCTTTTCCCTTCCGAGCTTTCCAATTCCTCTGAGTCGTAATTTGGCATTCTCTCCTCGTCGTGATTTTGTTTGCAACTCGCAATTCGAGTGAAGGAAGCCGGACCTCTAAGGGTAACACTCGCCTCGGACCCATACATCGGAGCGTAAGGTGTAGCTTCGAGTAGGAGTTCCGAAGGTTGTCCGGTAGGCCCATAAGGCTTCTAATAACTTCTCGTGCCAATTTCTTCTTATTATCGTCCAAAGTTTTCTTTAAAATTTGAACGAGAGTTTTATTAAAAGCCTCAGCTGAGCCATTTGCTCTTAGATAGTAAATTGTTGAATACCGCCGCCGATTCCGTGTCTCCTGACAAAATTATTGATTTACGTGCTTCTGAAAGCTGATCCATTATCTGAGATGATCCTGCGCAGCACTCCGAAACGTTAGACAACTTGGTTCTTGAAAGACTGTAGCACGTGGTGTGCTTTCACTTCTTTGAGTGGAACTGTCTCTGCCCACTTGGAAAAGTAATCTATAGCCGCAAGAATGAAGCGATGTCCTTTTGAAGATGGTGGTTCTATTGGACCCACTATATCTGTGCCCCAACATTCAAATGGCCACGACGCAATTGTCGGATGTAGCACATTTGGAGGTTGGTGTAGAACCACTCCGTGCACTTGGCATTGGTGACAGCCCTGGCGATTTTCATGTAGTCGGTCATCATCGAGGGCCGTAGTACCCTAGTCTTTTAATTTTCATTTTCATCGTCGACCCGATCGGTGAGTGCCACGGAGTCCCGAATGCACCTCTTTAACAATTTCACGGGCCTCGGACCCGCTTAGGCACCTTAGCCACATTTGATCGAAAGACCTTCTGTATAACGTGTTGTTTATTAATGCGTAGGACAAAGTTCTTTTCTTGATCTGATGGGCTAACGACTTATCGTCTGGTAGTTTTTCTTTTTGCGGGTAGTCTATTGATGGCTGTCGCTAATCTTCTGTGTTCTCTGTCACTGCTTGCAATCGATTCATCTTCTTTTTCGATTTGTGTATTGTGTCTCTGTCGAGTCGTGATAGGACCCGACGTCCGTAAACCGACACTTCCACCGATTCATCTTGCAAGCGAGGCAAATTCTTTTGCGAGGCGGGCTAACGCATCTCGCTAAAGTATTTTCTTTTACGGGAATTTTGTAGATCGTCACATTCGAAATCTGTTCCAACAACTTGTATGGCATATTGGAAGTATTGCTCGAGTCTTGGCTTTAAAATTCGTCATTGTCCGACGATCTCGTTGAATGATTAAGCTGCGAATCCCCGTAGATGTTGATGTTTGTTATCCCCATTTGAATAGTTAATTCCAGATCTCGTTACGAGAGCTTCGTATTCCGCTTCGTTGTTTGTACACGGCTCGTTAAGTGGTAGGAATATCTTAACATCCCCCGCTCCGTGTTATAAAGATTAGTCCGATTCTCGCCTTACGGGCACTATCACTTGCGATTCTTCGTCTTTGTGTGCTCGAAGATGCTCCGTCGAAATATAATTCCCAACGTCGATCATCGGGGTCTTCTAAACTCATTATTTGTTCATCTGGCAAATCATCATTGAGAGGAGATTCTGCCGACAAAGGGTGTGCTGCGAGGAAGTCTGCCAGGACTTGTCCCTTTACGACACGAAGAGGCACGAAAGTTATATCGAATTGCAATAATATCATTGACCACCTGGCAAGTCTGCCAGAAATCATTGGACAAGTCATCAAGTATTGCAATGGATTAAATTTCGAGATCAGGTTGACCTTATGAGAAAGCATGTAGTGCCTAAGCTTTTGAGCAGCGAGGATCAGGGCCAAACAGTGCTTTTCAATTGTGGGATACTTTACTTCTGTCAGAAGTAAACGATGGCTTAGGTAGTAAAGAGCATTTTCTTTACCCTCATCATTGACACAGGCTAACGAGGCTCCGAGAGAGTCGTCTAAAGCCGCGGTATAAAGTATCAACGTCTACCCGAGGCCGGGGCTGCTAAGACAGGAGGTGTCATTAAATATTGTTTAATGTCCTCGAAGGCCCTCTGGCATTTCTCTTCCCAAATAAATTTGGTGTCCTTTTTAACTAATTCCGAGAAAGGCTGACACCTACCTGACAAGTTTGAGATAAAGCATCGAAGATATGCCAACTTCCCTTGAAAAGTTCGTAGTTGTTTTAAGGTTATGGGAGGTGGCATTTCTAAGATAGCTTTAATCTTCTCCGGGTCGATTTCAATTCCACGATGTCGGACAACGAATCTTAAGAATTTCCCGGAGGTGACGCTGAAGGCGCATTTTAAGGGATTCATCTTAAGGTTAAATTGTCTTAATCGTTCGAAAACAATTCTCAAATCATACAGGTGGTTTTCCTTTACTTTGCTTTTGATGACCACATCATCCACGTAGCATTCGACTTGATTATGGATGAGATCATAAAAATTCTTGTCATCGCTCTCCGGTAGGTTGCTCCCGCGTTCTTCGGTCCGAATGGCATCACCGTGTAGCAATATACTCCGATCGGCGTTACGAATGCCGTAAGTTTTTCATCTTCCGGAGCCATTTTTATCCGGTTGTATCCTAAAGATCCATCCATGAATGAGAATATTTCATGTGTTGAAGCAATGTCGATCATTAATTCGGGATCGGTAGAGGAATTCATCTTTTGGACATGCCTTGTTTAAATCTCCGAAATCCACACAAATTCGATCCGACCATTCTTCTTCCCGATCGGTACCAAATTGGCTAACCAAGTCGGGTATTGTTCTTCACGGACAAATTTAGCGTATATTAGCTTTTTAACTTCAACTATGACTTGTTGTTCGATTTCTAGACACATTCTTCTGGGACCTTGTCTGACTGGAACAGAAGTATGATCCACTCCTAGCTTATGGACTGCGACCTCTGGAGCTAATCCTGGCATCTCATCGTAGCTCCAAGCAAAACAGTCTTTAAATTCCATTAATAACTTGATTATTTCTTCGGAGTCTTCTTTATTGAGTAAGGAGCTAACAAAGGTAAGTCTAGGCTCTTCGTTAGTACCTAAGTTAACTTTCGTTAACTCATCTATTATAGATTTGATCTCTTCTTCGAACTACGGTGGAGCGTTTCCAATTTGTAAATCTTCAAGTTCTTCTGTAGCTTCCATACAGTTTTCATTAGACTCACAAGTGACAACCAAGCAAAATTCAGTATCGTCAACTGATCCTACTGTGCCGAATCCGAGACCATGCCTTGAATTGGGTGGATGACCGGAGTTATTCCATAATTTTTCAAAATGTTGTGATTGACCTTTTATCCATTGTCGAAGTAAGAAACCGCGCTGAATTAAATTTTGAACACAGGGAGAGTACCACTCAACAGGTAATTCCATTAATTCTGATGAAGTAGCATCTTCAAATTGTACATTATTTTCAGTTTTGGAGGAAGGAGCACCACGGTAGAATTTGATGGGCTTTGCACCGCCGCTAAGTACCTCTTTGACCACCATACCCTCGATCTTATTAGAATGGATCGGGGTCAGGGTCGTAGTATGTACATAGTGGTTAATCTTCTCGTACATCGATTTATATTCCTCGTTCTTTTCATCTTCGAGAGAGATCCTGAATTGTGGCTTCTTCCGACTTATTGTCGCTGCTTCTTGCTTGATTTCTTTTTCTTCTTCAGAAACGTCTCCCCAATCAACATTGACGGCTGGTTTCCTCTGTCCAACTGTCCTAACGTCTCTGCCACGACCTCGTCCCCGGCCTCGATCTCGGATGCGAGTTGTGGAGAAACCTTCACCATCTCGCCGTAAGGGAGCGGTGAGTGACTGTTAGACTAGAACTTCAGGTTCTTCATCGTACCGAACTTCTTTTGCTTCATTCGTTATGGTATCTCTGGAGAAGATTGTTTTCTTCGGAGGTGCGTAATAAGATGCATCTTCATGGATTCCAATTTCATGTACAGAGAATGGTTGTAAGTCACCTTTGATGCACTGTTCCCTTCCATCGTAGTATTTGATGCACTGATGTAGAGATGATGGTACCATCCTGTTTTCATGTATCCATGGTAGGCCCAGTAGAGCGTTGAATGACATTTCTGAATCAAGTATGTGAAATTTCACGGTTGTCTTTGCTAAGTCACCGGTCTTCATTAGCAGTGTTATTGATCCGAGGGCTCTTTCTCCTTTACGGTTGAATCCTCTTAATAACATTTTGTCCGCTTCGAGCTCGCGAGCATCAATTTCCAAGTATGCTAGCGATCGAAGATTCATTATATTGATTGATGCTCCTGGATCCACCAATACTCTGGAGAGTGTAAACTTCCCAATTGTAATCGAAATGTACTAACGGTCGGTTGTGGTACTGTCGTCCCAAGTAGTAGGTCATTGTCCGTGAAGGTAACACCTCGTTGTTCCTTTAATGAGCAAACCTCGTCTAAGGAATCTCCGGTCATTTTAGCTAAGCAAATTTCTGGATCAAGTAAGGCCTTGATCAGAGCTTCTCTCATCTCCTTTGATAAGATTAGAGCGTCATAGATGCTCAGTTTGGCTGGTAGTTTCCTAAGATGGGCTAGCACATTGTAGTCCACTTTATTTTCATGTGTCTCAGTTTCTTCCCGAATGGGTATTTCTTCCGTCGGGTTGGTTCTTCCCGAACAACCACCGCTTTCCTTTGTCCTTTGGACCCATTCTCGGAGGTAGAACTCTTCCACTTCTTAAGTTGACTTCCGTGATTTCTTCGAATCTAGTATTGGGTTTGCTTGGTGTCTCCTTTCGAATCGAATGACGGGTTCTTCTAGATTAGCTTCGGAGTCTGAAGGCTCTAACTCTATTGTGACTGGAGCTCCTCGAAACTCGCAAATAGATTCGTTGCTTGTTGAACTCTTGTAGCTTCCTTGGGAGATGTCTTCTTTGTCATTGTGATCGTCGAGATTGTGTATGATTTGAGAATTGTTATTTGTATCGGAATCGACGTCCGGATTAGGTTGGTTGTCGCTAGTTACGTAATCGTTAGAAACAGTCAAAACGTAGCCAACGACATAACCCTTATCATTATAAGATCCCACTGGAGTGAGCAAATAATCATACAGAGTCAGAGGTTCGAGGGATTTTTTCCCCGAATCGGAAACAACCATCCTAGGATAAGCAGCCCCTAGTATAGCCTCAGGAGCCTCGGTCTTCTCTTCTTCATCAATTTTCTTCTTTTCTTCAATCGTCTCTTGTTGTGGTGGTTCTTCTATCGCAAGTGATAGTGCCAACTTGACAGGTTTCGAACTCTGAATTGAGGCTCGCACCGAAGCAATTTGGATGCGATCCAAAATCTTCTTTGAAGACTTTGTCCAAGCGGTAGTCCATCCATCATCAGTCGCATAGGGATCTATCGGAACAATGAGATCCATCGAGATAACATTGACGGAACCTCCTTTCTGGGTTTCCTTCATGTATTCCTTCCAGATCGTTATGTTCCCTTTTCGAAGATTGTCATTGAGCCAACTTTTGAAGGTAATACAATCTTCTATCTTGTGTCCAAGCATCCGGTTGTAAGGGCAAAAGTTGGGATCACCTTTCTTGTCGACTTATTCCGGTTTCTTAGGCTTTGGCGATTGGAAATGCGGAGTCTTCATCGATCAGCGGAACATTTTCAGCATCTGCCTCATTCTTGAACGGATACTCCTCGCTCGAAGCTCCCTAACGTACGTTGTGGATGAGGCGGTTGTTCATACTGTTGAGATGACTGATAGCTGGGTTGGGGTTGCTGGTAATTCTGTTGAGGTTGCTGATAAATTTGCTGCGTCCGTTCTGGCGGTATTTGTATTGGCTGCTTGCCTTTATCGACTACTACGATGATCCCGGACTTCTTTTCGAAAGTTTTCACGGGCTTCTGTTTGTCTGTTTTGTCGATGAAACTTAATTGCTTTGCCTCCTCTTGCAAGCTTCCGGCCTTGCTTAACAACTTTTCAAAAGTCTTAATAGTAAATCCCTTGAGGAGAAGTGCTATCGGGCCATGAATGCTCTTAAGTAAAATGCCGACTGCATGTTGTTCTTGTAGCTGTGGCTCACACTTCATACTTAGATTCCTCCATCGAAGTATGTAGTCCACCAAAGTTTCGTTCAGCTTCTGCTTCTCTACCACTAAATCACCTATAGTGATGTGGTGCTGAGCTCCAACAAATCGCTTGATGAAGAGGTTCTCTAAACTGAAAATGTCTTCATCGAACCGTTCGGTAATTCCGCATACCAATCAAAGGTGATCCACGACGAGTCGCCGACAAATTGTCGGAAGAGTAAAGCATCACTTCCGCCGGCATTGCAACAATCGGCACGAAAATGTGCAACATGCTTGCCGAGGGTTTCGGTTCCATCAAAGGTCTTGAACGAGAGGTGGTACGAAGCCTTTCGGATATTGGACAGCGTCGAATTCTTTGGGGTAAGGTCTACCCGTCCGAATGGATGTCCCGCTCTTTGATTGTGCCAAGGCTTCTCGCACCTGCTGTTCCACCATGCTCTTGATATCCTTTTCCGAAATCATGCTTTGTATCGCATCCTTTTTTAACTGATCATCCCCGTTGACGGATGTAATCTCCTTTCCTCCGTCTACAATGTGAATAACTTCTGGGGGTGTTTCTCTTTGGGGTTGAACCTGACTCTGGAGAGTGGCTAGGGCTGCAGCCATCTCTTCCATCCTCTTTGCCATTTGGGAGATCGTATCATCTTTCTCTTGAAGTTGTATCCTCATCACTTCCGGCTCCTCTCTTTACGCAGTCTGCAGGAACACCTTGTGAAGCTGACGAAGCTCGTGTTTCAACCATGTTAATTTCTGCATATTCATCATCCATGAACTCTGACGAGTCGATTTCATCTCCGAATTTTTCTTCTCTTTCTCTTGCTAATTGCTGAATATCAGTTCTTAGCTTTTCCATAGCATCTTCTAGTGGTCTTTTCTGTACATCCTTGCAGTTGTCATGTGATAGCTATTGGGTTTCCTTCTCATGAGTCCCCTTCATTGCGGTAGCGCTTTCTTCGGACTCAAGTCTCCTGACGAGACTTTCCTTTTAAGGTTGTTGTTTTAATCTTAATTGTCCGGTAGTGGGACGCCATACCATCCTTCTAGCAGCAGATGGTCTAGAATCGGATGGTCTGTCAGCCAAATGCTGGAAGGTGGTATCCTCCCTAATTTGTAGTCCTAAAACAACGACAGGTGGACTAGCTTTCATTCTCATATTCAGCTTTTCTGCAGCGATAGCAGGTTTTACTCGCGGCCCAAGACGGGATTTGGCCGGCACCCACCCTATCCTTCTTAAAATCTCTGATACAGGGCATTTTTCTTTCTTTGCTAACTTCTCTATCACGGTCTGCAGTCGAGCAAATGACGTAATTCTAGCCCTTTTCTTACGGCCGTCGTTGTAATATGCGGGCTGAGGCAATGCAGAAGCAATCTTGCAGACATTTTCCTCGTCTTCTGCGGCAGAGAGGGGATGGAATTTACTTCCTCCTAAAAGTAGTATGTATTCAGGCAGCGGTGTATACTCGGGCAGTTCTGGGATTTCCTCCAGGAAAGCAACTTCAGCGGCTCGGCTTCTCTAGCAATCCTTCTACTTCTGTTCCTCCTCTGAGTCCGTGTCAGTGGTGGAATTCTCGAGCTGGACCCGATCTCAAAAAACGGAAGGTCTCACAGGAAGATCTGTACACTCCACGGTAACAGGTTCATCACAGTTCTGAATTTCCTTCCCCTTTAGTACGCGAAGCCGGGGTAGGGGCGAGAGACAACTAGACCAAGTGGGAGTAGCAACAACGGTCCTTCGCGAACAACGGTACTCCTCTCAGTTAGAATCTTTTGCAAAGGAGGGAATTCATGAGTTGACTTGAGGTTAAACTCAATCAACGGCTTCTCAGTTTCCGGTACTTTGCTTGTGAGTGAAAAGAGAGTGACGTCGGGGATTTTGATGTCGGTGTCCCCGAATCCTTGTCCGAATCGAATGATTCCATTATTAGGCAGTTCATCCTTGAAAACGACCGAGTCCGATCCGTTGACGAAGGAGAAGATCAATTTTGGGGTTTCCATTTCTGCAGGGCAGATTCCAAGTGTTAGTCCTTGAATCGTGCTTCTTCTTGTCATAAAACTTATGACGAAAAAGAAAGAGTCCGAACACATTTCCGTTTATCTTAATGTATTTGTGGTATTAAAAGAAAATTTATTTAGATAATTGTTTTTCAAAAAGATTTGTTCGTTAGGACGGAGAATTATTAAAAGAAGGAGAGTTGTAGGAAGGGTAAAGGAATTGATTAGGAACTGGAAAAGGAAGAGAAAGTCTTGTAGAATCTTCTCGACCCGCAAGACCGCTCCTAAACTAATACCTATTAGGGGTCCACCCCACATCAGAAATGAGGTAAAAGGATCTCAGAACCTCTCTGTTTAGGGGTGTCTAAACAGTGAGTCCTAAATCCGAGAGAATGTTGGCTATACTCGTTCAAGGTAGAAATGAACATAGTATTCCAACGGAAAGAAGGGTAGTTTGATCCACTAGGGACATGGATACACTACCGATTTTGAAAGCGAAGCTATCATCGAAAAATGGAGAGAGGAATCCATCCCTCAGTCGGATGTCGCTGATGAAATTGTTGGCATATTTTTAATTTAATTTAAATAAATAATTTGAAAAGTAGTATTTGATTTTAAAAATAATTTTAAATTTGAAAATTTTAAGATATGAAATCAAACAGATCTCACATCCCGAATAGTTTATATAAACAAGCACCGCACCACAAACTGTATATCTATCTCGGAAAGTAGACACACTGCTTGATGATGGGGCTCGGTTAAATAAACTAGGAGATTTGTGACATCCGTTTGGTCTGCGAACCAATTTTATAAGCCGACAAGTTCCCCTGCTTAATATGAAAGCATTAAACGAGGGTTTATATTACACAGGTTCTTAAAATTCCCTATAAGGGCAAGCCCCTATAGTTAATTACATCTTAAGTGACAGGAATCAGCTAAGAAAACTCTCGATAATAATCAGTAGTTTTGCTCTCAAAAATTTCAAAGTTTAAGTTTTCAAGGGATTGAATTTTGGAATTTCAATAGGGAATGGATCAAATTTGGAACATTTTATTTTGGGAATTCAAAGGGAGAAAGGTAGGAGAAATCACAGATTCGAAGCGAACTTCGGTAATTTCCCGACTATCCTATTGTTTGGCTTGAATTTAGGAAGGCCCTAATGTTTATTTAATGTTTTGATCTTGCTAATTTTTAATTAATTAGGACTTATATTCGTATGATGTGATCACACAAATAGCTTCGAAGATGTGAGGATTTATGTCGTATCAGATGACTACCTCAGAATCCTAAGACCGGTTAGGGCTTAATTTACAATGCAAATGCCTATCAAAAGGTTGAGGATTTATGTTGCACTAGGCAAACTACCTCAAAGTCCTATGGTTTGGTTATTTAATTCTAAGAAAGTTTTGCTTGAAGTAGACTCGGGTTTTACCGATGACGATGGCCGTGCTTTGCCCACCATGCTCCGAGCTCCTTGTTGTTGCAGAGGGTTTAGTTTTAGAAATCATAAATCAAGAGATGAGAGGCATGTTCTGGTTTAGAGAAGGTCTTAATTTCCAGGTTTTTTTATATTTTAATTAAAACAAATCTTAAAGTTGATTATAACAACACCGGTTAAGATCCCACGGTTCCATCCTTCCGGCATCGTTATTTTTATCGGATTCACTTAGTCCAGATGAATTTGCTAAACTCAACTAAATGAGTTCAACACTTTCATTTAGACCGCAGGACATCCCGTTAGCACCACGTAAGTTACATCATCCGAGGTATTCCCGATCATCCAACAAGGCGTTTTAATTTAGTTGTAGTTGTAGTTTTGTTTTGTTGGTGATTAAATTTTGAGTTGTTTTATATTTTGAAATGTTGTGGCGTTGAATTTTATCTTGTAATGATTTTTTAATTTAGTTTTGGTTTCAGTTTTAGGGACTATCCTAAAGGTTTTGTTTTTCATGCAACGGTTGTTTATCATGCGAAAAAGTAAAGTGCATTTGCAATAAAGTAAATTGTAATAAAATAAAAGCATACCTGGAGGGTCTTCCCGTCATCCCAAGCTGCACTTAAAACACATATCAGAGCATTTAAGTATTCCAACAAGTACCTAGGTAAAGTTAAGATAAAGGTTTTGGTTGTCTACCAAAGTCCTAATCCTAGAGCTAGTCATCTCCTATGACGTCTAGGTTCTTGTGTTTTGGTTTAAGGACGATTTTCTTCATCAAAGAACAATTAAGTTCAATTGTTCTTATAAATATCCTATCATATTGAGGGAGTGTTTAAGACGAGTCTTAAACATCTTTTTAATACCTCTAGGATTATTTTAAGTCCAAGAGAATTTAATTATACAAGTGAATTAATCATCCAGGAGTTTAAGCTTTGTTATCTTGCTCAGTGAATTAGGACATTTGAATATCCTATAAGTGAAGTAACACTTCATTTAATACTCCATTTAGGAGTTATGCCAACAAGAGCTTTTAAGGGCAAATTGATGTTTAAGTGATTTGTGATTTAATTTAATTTTAATTAATGGGTTTAAGTTTGGAATAGTGTTCAAGTTGTTTTAGATTTATTTTGAATTCTTTATGTCTTAGGTGATGTTATATTTAATTTAATTTAATTTAATTTTAATTTAATTTAATTTGGTTCAGTTTTAATTTTAATTTAATTTAATTTTTTAATTTAATTTTAATTTTATTTTAACTTGATTTTATTTTTTTATTTAATTTAATTTAACTTAATATGTTTTAATTTAATTTAATTTAAATTTAATTTAATTTAAATTTTAATTTTAATTTAATATTTGATTTTTTTTATGTTTTAAAGAAGATTTAATTTAATTGTTAAAGTATTAATTTAATTGAAATTTTGGAAGGATTTAATTTAAATGTTTTAACTTTAATTTAATTTAATGATTAAATCTTTTAGCATTTTAAATCTTGAGTTTGAATTATCATTTTAATTAGGAATTAAATATTATTGAGGTGATTAATTTAGGGATTTTTAAATTAAAGAATAAATCTCTTCCTAATAATATCCCTATTTTAATAATTCCAAATTTTCATTATTCTTCCAAATTTAATTAATTATTTAATTAAGGTTTATTTTAATTATTTTCAAATTGTTTGGTAGGTTTTCGCCCTTTAATTACCTAAGTTTCAAACATCCAAAATCAACTTAGTATCAAATATTTTACCCACCCTTTTAATTAAACCTAAAATTTTTAATTATTGGTTAAAATTTTAATTACCATTTTGCCATTTAAACTTACTAATTCCATAACTCACTAAATTGAGCTCAAATAAATTTGAAATTTTTATGTGACTTCACTCACATATCAATCAAGACATTAGAGGAAAAAATGTGATTTCTCTGTATTTAATTTATTTATGTAATTATTTTTGGTGAAAAATAGGGATTTTTAAGGTAAATTCAATAACATGACCAAGGGAAAGTTTCTGTCCTTAAGAAAATTATGGGACATTCCTAATGACCAGAGGACTACTTGGACCAATTTTGGTGATTTCTTGAATTATATTTTCTTTATTATAATTTTTTTGAGTTCGGAGTATTAATTAATTTAAAAATAAAATAAAGGTTGAAAAATGAATTTTATATTTTTCAAAAATC
The DNA here is from genome assembly GCA_022702705.1 of Papilionanthe hookeriana x Papilionanthe teres. NCBI lineage: Eukaryota > Viridiplantae > Streptophyta > Magnoliopsida > Asparagales > Orchidaceae > Papilionanthe > Papilionanthe hookeriana x Papilionanthe teres. Next base: position 159,750,157 of record CM040427.1, read on the forward strand.
TCTCTGATATCAAGGAAACCAGAGAACCAATTTTTATAATTTTCTGATTTTTCTTTGATTTATTAGAATTATTTTAGTGGAAATGCTAGAAAATACATTTTGTTTTTAATTTTAAAATTACCTTAGGGCTTTAAAACTTAATATCTCATCATAGAGACTTAAGAAAAATATGGGGTTTGTTCCTAAGTGATTAAAATTCAAAATGTGACATTTTGGTGAATTTTATTATTTTTAATTATTAAAATATTAAAATAATGCAAAAAAATTAACTTTTTTAAAAAATTGCAATTTTAATTTTCTTAAATTCCCCTGATATCAGAGAGGCTCCAAAACCAATTTGGTGAATTTTTGAAAAGTATTTTGAAAGTTATGAATTTTTAAAGTTTAAGTTTGGCTAAATGGCTTAATCAACCCATTTGATTGGGCTAACCAAGTCCAATTGACTTCGAATTTATGGTGGGTTCCCACAGTCCTAAAGGTCAGTGGAGAATTTATTTCAAGTCAATTTGATGTATGATTAGCTCTAATTAATTAAAGTTCACTTTTGGGTGTTTAGGCCAATTAGGGTTGTTCAGAATGAATTAGCTCAAAAAATTATTTTTCCTAGGTCCTTCTGGTCATAAGAAACATCACCAAATTTTCCTAGAATTTATTTCTCAACATGCTAATTATTGGAATTAAAATACTCGAAAACGACAACATAAATTTGAAAAATCAACAACTTCTCATAGGGATGGCCTCGACCTTGGAAAATTCGAGGAATGTTCCCAAGTTCAGAGGCTTTAAAAGCCCTATGGTCTCATGCCATGGTGAATTTCCTATATGCATGGAGAATTAAAACATTACAGAGAGTAAATAAATCATTAAAAATAAAATACTTAATGAAATTACTTGATTTCTTTTCCACATTATTCTCCTCCGATTCACCGAGCAAGAGGGTATTTTTATTTTATTTTTAGCATTTTTCTACACAAAGTTATGGATTTTTGAAGTTTAGGGAATTAAGTAAATCAAAGAAATACCCTAATTTTCTATTTAAAACGGCGGCGCTGACTCATCCTAGGCATCTCCGAAACGTCGCGTGTCGCGCTGCCATTCGACGCAGCCACTTGAGTCAGCAGCCCGGGTCCCACCTTCTGCGTATCATCCTCCGATCCAACCCGATCTGAGCCGTCCGTCTGTGCGTGTATTGAATGGACGGCATCCATTCATCGTCCCCAGCCATTCTCACCCGAGAGCCGTCCACACTAAAACTCTAAGAACTCACTCATCTCTCAATGGATTTTCGTGTTCTTGTGCTCTATGGATTCGTCTTGAAGAGATGAACACATCTATATGGTGATCATGCATTGAAATTAAAGCATTTGAAATAGATAATCTCCAGAGGCTCGGGATAAAGGGTTAGCTCATACCTTAGCTTAGAGAAGTGTGGCTTCGATCTGATGGTTGTGTCACCTTCGATTGGGTCCAAGAAAGCCCCAGATGAAGTCCCTTGGCCTGGTGAATTGTCCAGGTATGATTTTGGCCAAGCCCGATCTCAACCTTTGGAGTCTGGAACAGATGGTTGGCTCGGAGAGGGGACTTTCACTAGGGAACTCCTTCTCTTGGTCTTGTGCGAGGTGTGGGTGAGTTTAATTTGACTTTGGTGGAGGATTTGGGAGTGTCTCGTTCGGCTCGAGAATTGAGCTCCAAAATTGAGCTCGATTAATGGGGATTAGGGCAAGAGAACGGTGGGGATCAAATGCTCTAGGTGTGGGGGAGAGTGCGGAGTGATTTTGGCGAGTTTCCTTAAGGTTGGTTCAGCACCTCTTTATGGCCGAGAGGGGTGAGGTTTAAATAGGAGAGGTGTGGAGGGCCTCCCGAGGGAAGTTAGGGACTGGGATCAGCTGCTCTTGGCAAGGGAAGAACAACTGCAATGGCCACTGGGCATGGGGCAACTCAGCAAGGGAGAATTTCAATGTTTGGCTACTTCCAAGGTCTTGGCCATGGTATTTTTCGGTGACCCAGGCGGCTGGCCAGTAGGCATGAGTCACCATCTTTACCAGGGAGGTCAGGGCTTAGCAATGATGAAGTCAATTGGGTTTGAACATGTGTAAAGGAGTTGGATCAAAATGGCATGGGGGCATGGCTTTTTTTGCTCTAAATGGGTCAACCCATCCTTTTGGCTAGGTGCACCACCCAAGGCTTGGTTTAGGCTGAAGAGAAAGTGATTTGGATCAGCTTGATTAGTGGGGTCAAGTCACAATCCAAGTACAATTAGGATTAAACATGGTTTAGGGGAGACATGGATATGGTTAATTTTCTTAAGGGAATGTGGAAAGGATCTCCTCCTTTTGCCCAATGTGGTAAGGTCACATGTGAACAACTCACATGGCTTGCATGTGGCTTAAGAGTGGCTTCATGGCTTATATATGGCTTGGGAAAAGTTGGCCTGGTTTCATGAAAGTGGGTTTAAGGAATTTTGGTATTTTAGTAGACAAATTTCATGAAGCTTGATTTGGAACTATTTGGTTATTGATTTTGGAACTTAGGAAGTGTTTTAAATTATAGGTATGATGAGAGAAATTTCATGTGGGCTTTTGGAATAAGTTTTGGGCTTTTAAATTTGTTTTGGATGGGTTTTTTAGGAAGGTTTAAGAAAGTGGGCTTTTTAAGCTTGGAAATAAATTGGTGGATGGGAAATTTGTAAAATTTTGGGCCAAATAATTGCTGGGTTTGATTTAGGGATGTGTCATGAGTAATTTGAAACAAATTTGAGGTGGTTTGGGTTTGAATTGGGTTGAATTTGGGCTTTTTGGTAAAGTGGCCAATGGTAGGAAAAATTGGGTTAACTTGGGCTAATGTTGGGCTAATGTTGAAATTGGTGTAAAATTAATGTTTAGAAATGTTTTTAGGGCTATGTCAAAGAGGTTTCAACTTTGGTTGGGTTTGGATTTTGGGGTTTGGGCCAATTTGGGTTAGGTTTAGGTGTAGGCCCATGTAAGGCGTTTTGGCTTTGGGTTGAATTTGAGTTGGGTTTGGGTTAAAATTTTAGGCAAATCATGTTATTTTTTTATTTGTAGGGATGTTAGGGAAGGTTTAGAAAATATTTGGGGTTAATTGGGGTTGAATTGGGTTATTTTGGGCTAAGTTTGGGTCATGGGTCCAAATTGGGCTTTAAGGTCAAAAGTGAAATTGGATTCAAATGCCAATCAAATTGGGCTTGGATTTGGTCTAGATTGGTGTTGGGGATATTGAATTGAAGTTTAGAATTGAATTGGACCAAAATTTGGGTCAACTGGGTAGGTTTGGTTTGACATTGGGTTCACCTTGGATTAAAATGGGCCAAATTGGGGATTTTGACAAAAGTTGGGTAAATTGACAAAATTGGCCCATGGTATAGTTGAATAAAATGAAATTGGGAATATTTGGGATTTTCTGGAATTTTCTGGGAATTTTTGGAATTTTTTGGATTTTTGGGTCAAGAGGGGCATTTTGGTAATTTGGAGGGTATTGGGGGTATTTTCTGGAATTTTGGGTATTTCGGGTAAAAATGGTCAATTTGAGTGGTGGGAGAATGTTTAGGATTGATTTTGAGGAATTTGGATGATTTTGGAGAATTTTGGAAAATTTGGGTAATTTCGAGGTTTTGGGTAGGTTAGGCGGGTCGGGGTCACGTGGTCAAAAATTGAAAATTTAGAAAATTGAAGATTAGGTAAATGTAAGTGGAATGAAATCATTTTGGTTGAGCCATGAAGCCATATCAAGCCCACATGAGCTATGAAAGGACTCATTTGAGGCATTCATCTATGTTGTTCACAACCCTCTAGCGCGAGGGCTTAGGGGTTAAGGACCATCCATGTGAATCACCTTCATGAGTCAGGAGGTCAAGCTGGGTATGGGTGTGGTTTTAGGATGTGTTTTGAGGTCAAGTTGGGTATGTGAATCACTAAACCTATGTAGCTCAAGGCCTTCCAGGATGTTGATTCTTCTGCCTCCAATCCTTTCAAAGTATTCAAAGGTCTTCTTTTCAACTAGCTGCATTTTCTCCAGCTCATATTCTGGAATTATTTGAAGTCCTCGGTGTCTAGTAACGTACTGTGGGATGTATGGTTCAACCCCAGCACGCTCTCCTGCATGTATCGGCTCCTCAGGGATAGTCTCTGTAGGGACATCCTCCGGGGTTGCTTTCGCAACAAGACTCTCCGGGTCTGGTACATCTGCTCGGTGTTGAGGCACCGACTCCATTTCTGTTCTTCCGGGTATTTCTTTCATCCGTCCCGACCTTTTTGGAGTTGGCTTTCTTCTTCTCGGTTCCTGTCGAACCGGTCTCCTCGGAGCGTTTGCACTAATAGTACCCACCTTGTCGTCCATGTTGATCTTCTGCTAACTTGGTCAACATCTTGCTAATACGACGATTCTTATTTCGTTGCTGGGTAGCAGTGAGAGTAGCTCTTCTCACTCCTTGAATTTCTGTGGGCGCGGCGCTGACAAGCCCACCTTTTGCCGTAGCAACCATGGACATAATTTTCTTATCTTCTGCGGCGTTTGTTTTTCTTTTCTTGTTGTTGGATTGGTGGCTTGGGCCACCCACTTTCATCACTCGTTTGTCGTGAAGTTCTTCTCGATCAATCGGGATCCAATCATTTTCTTCGTATTGTAAGCCGAGTGGTGTAAAGTCCGAGTCAATCTCTATCATCTGCTCCATCCTTCACCCTCTTTTCATCGAGTGCGAGACTCACGCCATTTCTAAAGTTTAAGACCAACCGCCCCTTCGACATTTCCCCGCACAAAAGACAAGGAAAGGATCGGGGATCGTACTAAGAACAAGAACATTAAGAAAATATTTATCACCGAAGATTTTTTATTCACTTATTTTAATTTTTAAGGAAAGTAGGAAAAGATGAAGAAAGATCAGGAACAAGATTTGATTTGAGCGGAAGGGTAAAACTTTATTATTATGATTTCACGTATTTTATTTTTTTAGTACATTTTTTTTTATTTTTCTTTTTTGTGTTTTTGGGTTCGGACCCAGTCACAAAGTGATTGTCTCAATCGTGTTTCTAGGGATAGGACTTTATTTTAGAGGCCACCCTTTGAAACATCAGGTTATGTAATACTTTTTTAAATATCGTCCATTGATTGGAAGCATTTGTCTTTCTCCTTGGCAATTCACAAGTTGGTAGGAGCCTCTTAAGTAGACTGCCTCGACCACAAACGGTCCTTCCCGAGTTGGTTCAATTTGCCTCCTATCTTGCGATGTGCGAGAATAGGTCTTCGAGAAGAAGAACTAAGTCACCGACTTTGAAAGTTCTTGGGCGGACCGGTTTATCATGGGCTCTGGATCATCTTAGCTTGGTACGGTTCCAAATTTTGTTGTCTTGCAAGTCTTTTCCCTTCCGGGTTTTCCGGTTCTTCCGGTCATAATCGGGCATTTTGTTCTGTAGTAATTTTATTTGCAATCGCGATCACGAGTGATTGAAGTCGGACTTCCAATGGTAACATCTTGCCTCGGACCCGTACACTAAAGTGTAAGGTGTAGACTGAGTAGAAGTCCTGAAGGTTGTCCTGTAGGCCCATAAGGCTTCTAACAACTTCTCGTGCCAATTTCTCTTGTTGTCATCCAAAGTTTTCTTTAAAATTTAAACGAGAGTTTTATTAAAAGCCTCGGCCAAGCCGTTTGCTCTTGGGTAGTAGATTGTTGAATAGAGCCAGTCTATCCCATGTCTTCTGACAAAATTGTTGATTTTTGTACTTCTGAATGCGGACCCATTATCTGAAATGATTCTGCGCGGTACTCCGAAACGGTAGACGACTTGATTTTTGAAAAATTGTAGCACGTGGTGTGCTTTTACTTCTACGAGTGGAACCGCTTCGCCCATTTAGAAAAGTAGTGCGTAGCCGCAAGGATGAAGCGATGTCCTCTTGAAGAAGGCGGTTCTATCGGACTCACTATATCCGTGCCCCAACACTCAAATGGCCACGATGCAATTGCCGGATGTAGCACATTTGGAGGTTGGTGTAGAACCACTCCGTGTACCTGGCACTGGTGACAACTTTTGGCAATCTTCATGCAGTCGGTCATCATCGAGGGCCAGTAATACCCTAGTCTTTTAATTTTCATTTTCATTTTCGGACCCGAATGATGAGCTCCACAAAGTCCTGAATGCACTTCTTTGACAATTTCACGAGCCTCGGACCCATTCAGGCATCTTAACCACATTTGATCAAAAGACCTTCTGTATAATGTACTATTTATTAATGCGTAAGACAGAGCTCTTTTCTTGATTTGATGTGCTAATGACTTATCGTCTGGTAATTTCCCTGTTTACAGGTATTTTATTAGCGGCTGAAGCCAATCTTCTATGTTTTCTGTCACTGCTGCAACCGATTCCTCTACTTTTTTTGATTTCTGTATCATATTCATGTCGGGCTGTGATAGGACTCGTCGTCCTTGAACTGACACTTCAACCGCCTCATCTTGTAAGCAGGCAAATTCTTTTGCAAGGCGAGCTAACGCGTCCGCGAGAGCAATTTCTCTTCTAGGGATCTTGTAGATTGTTACATTTGGAATCTGTTCTAACAGTTTCATGGCATACTGAAAGTATTGCTCGAATCTTGGCTTTAAGATTCTGTATTGTCCTGCGACCTGTTGAATGATCAACTGAGAATCTCCATAGATGTTGATGTCTGTTATTCCCATCTGAATGGTCAGTTCTAATCCTGTTATGAGGGCCTCATATCCTGCCTCGTTGTTTGTGCACGGCTCTGTTAAGTGGTAGGAGTATCTTAACATCCCCCACTCCAGTGTTATAAAGATTAGTCTGATTCCTGCCTTACCGGGCACTATCATTTGCAATTCTTTGTCTTTCTGTGCTGAGGATGCTCCGTCGAAGTATAGTTCCCAACGTCGATCATCAGTGTCTTCTAGGTTCATTATCTGTTAATCTGGCAAGTCGTCATTGAGAGGCGATTCCACCGGCAAAAGGTGTGCTGCAAGGAAATCTGCTAGGATTTGTCCCTTTACGGCACGAAGAGACACGAAAGTTATATCGAATTGCAATAGTATCATTGACCACCTGGCAAGCCTGCCCGAAAGTGTTGGACGGGTCATCGAATATTGCAATGGATTAACTTTCGAAATAAGGTTGACCTTGTGAGAGAGCATGTAATGCCCGAGCTTTTGGGCGGCGAAGATCAGAGCCAAACAATGATTCTCAATTGGAGGATACTTTACTTCCATCGGAATCAAACGATGGCTTAAATAGTAGAGAGCATTTTCTTTCCCCTCATCATTGACACTGGGCTAGCGGGGCTCCAAGGAGTCGTCCAGAGCCGCGGTATACAGATCCGGTCTACCTGAGGCCCGAGGCCGCTAAGACAGGAGGTGTCATTAAGTATTGCTTGATGTCCTCGAAGGCCCGTTGGCATTTCTCTTCCCAAATGAATTTGGCGTCCTTTTTAACTAATGCGAGAAGTGCCGACACCTACCCGACAAGTTCGAGATAAAGCGTCGAAGATATGCCAGCTTCCCTTGAAAGGATCGTAGCTGTTTTAAGGTTTTGGGAGGCGGCATTTCTAAGATAGCTTTAATCTTTTCCGGATCGATTTCAATCCCACAATGTCGGACAAAAAATCCTAAGAATTTCCCGGAGGTGACGCCGAAAGCGCATTTTAAGGGATTCATCTTAAGGTTGTATTGCCTTAGTCGCTCGAAGACAATTCTCAAATCATACAGGTGATCTTCCTTCAGTTTGTTTTTGATGACCACATCATCCACGTAGCACTCAACTTGGTTGTGAATGAGATCATCAAAAATCTTTGTCATCACTCTTTGGTATGTTGCTCCTGCATTCTTTAGTCCGAATGACATTACTGTGTAGCACTATACTCCGATCGGTGTTCTGAATGTTGTGAGCTTTTCGTCTTCTGGTGCCATCTTTATCTGGTTGTATCATGAAGATCCATCCATGAAAGAGAATATTTCATGTGTCGAAGCGATCTCGATCATCAATTCTGGGATTGATAGTGGAAATTCATCCTTCGGACATGCTTTGTTCAAGTCTCTGAAATCTACACAGATTCTGATCTGACCATTCTTCTTCTCGATCGGTACCACATTGGCTAGCCAAGTAGGGTATTGTTCTTCACGGACAAATTTAGCATCTATTAGCTTCTTAACTTCGGTTATTACTTGTTGTTCAATTTCTAAACGCATTCTTACGGAAGCTTGTTCGATTGGAACCGAAGTAGGATCCACTCTAGCACTGTGAACTGCAACTTCTGGAGCTAATCCTGGCATTTCGTCATAACTCCAAGCAAAACAGTCCTTGAATTCCATTAATAGCTTGATCATTTCCTCGGAATCTTCTTTATTGAGTAAGGATCTAACAAAGGTTGGTCTAGGCTTTTCGCTAGTTCCTAAGTTAACTTCCATTAACTCATCTATTGTGGATTTGATTTCTTTTTCAAATTCTGGTGGAGCATCTCCAATTTGCGGATCTTCAAGCTCTTCGTAGTTTCTAAACAGTCTTCATTAGGTTCGCAAGTGACAACCAAACAAAATTCCGCATCGTCAACTGAACCTACTGTGCCAAATCCGAGACCATGTTTTGAATTGGGAGGCCGACCGACATTATTCCATAATTTTTTGAAGTGTTGTGCTCGGCTTCTTGTCCATTGGCGAGGTAAGACATCACGTTGAATTAAATTTTGAACACAGGGAGAGTACCACTCAAAAGGTAATTCCATTAATTCGGAAGAAGTGACATCTTCAAATTGTACATTGTTTTCAGTATTGGAAGAAGAAGTGCCAAGGTAAAATTTGATCGGATTTGCACCGCTGCCACGTACTTATTTGACCACCATACCCTCGATCTTATTAGAATGGATCGGGGTCAGGGTCATAGTGTGTACATAGTGGTTAATCTTTTCGTACATCGATTTGTATTCTTCGTTCTTTTCATCTTCGAGAGAAATCTTGAATTGTGGTTTCTTACGGTTTCATCGTAGCTTGCTTCTTTCTTGATTTCCTCTTCTTCCTCAGAGCTGTTTTCCCAATCAACATTGATCATCGATTTCTTCTGTCCAACTGTCCCAGTGTATCTTCCACGACCTCGTCCCCGGCCTCGACCTCGGATGCGAGTTCTGGAGAAACCTTCACCATCTCGCCGTAAGGGAGTGGTGAGTGACTGTTGGACTAGAACTTCAGGTTCTTTATTGTCTCGAATTTCTTTTGCTTCATTTGGCACGGTGTTTCTGGAGAAGATCGTCTTCATCGGAGGTGCGTAATAAGCTGCATCTTCATGGATTCCAATCTCATGTACGGAGAAAGGTTGTAAATCACATTTAATGCACTGCTCTCCTCCTTCGTAGTATTTTATGCACTGATGCAGAGACGACAGTACCATTCGGTTCTCATGTATCCATGGTCGGCCCAGTAGCGTGCTGAACGATGTTTCAGAATCAATTATATGGACTTTTGCGGTTGTCTTTGCTAAGTCACCGGTCTTCACTAACAATGTTATTGATCCAAGTTCTCTTTCTCCTTTCTGGTTGAATCCTCTTAGTAACATCTTGTCCGCTTCAAGCTCGCGAGCATCAAATTGCAAGTATGCTAGTGTCCAAAGATTCATTATGTTGATCGATGCTCCTAGATCCACCAATACTCTGGAGAGTGTAAATTTTCTGATTGTAACTGAAATGTACAATGGTCGGTTGTGATCAGCTGTCCCAAGTAGGAGATCACTGTCCGTGAAGGTAACACCTTGCTGTTCCTTTAACGAGCAAACCTCGTCTAAGGAATCTCCGACCATCTGAGCTAAACAAATCTCTGAATCAAGTAAGGCCTTGATCAGAGCTTCCCTGATCTCTTTTGATAAGGTGAGAGCGTCGTAGATGCACAGTTTGGCTGGCAGTTTCCTAAGATGGGCTAGCACGTTATAGTCCACTTTGTTATCATGTGTCTCAGTTTCTTCCCGAATAGGCAATTCTTCTGCTGGGGTTGATTCTTCCTGAACAACCACCTGCTTTCCTTTGTCTTTTGGACCCATTCTCGGAGGTAGAACCCTTCCGCTCCTTAAATTAACTTCTGTGATTTCTTCTGAGTCTAGTACTGAATTTATAGGTGTCTCCTTTTGAATTGGCATGACAGGAACTTCTGGAGTTGCTTCAGAATCTGAAGGCTTTAACTCTATTGTGATTGGAGTTCCTTGAAATTCACAAATAGACTCATCGCTTGTTGAACTTTTGTAGCCTTCTTGGTGAATGTCTTCTTTGTCATCGTGATTGTCGAGGTTGTGTATGATTTGAGAATTGTCATTGGTATCGAAATCGGGATCCAGATTAAATTGGTTGTCATTAGTTACGTAATCGTTAGAAACAGTCAAAATGTAGCCAACGCCATAACTCTTATCATTATAAGATCCCGCCGGAGTGAGCAAATAATCATACAGAGTCAGAGGTTCGAGGAATTTTTCCCCCGAATCGGAAACAACCATCCTAGGATAAGCAGCCCCTAGTCTAGCCTTAGGAGCCTCTGTCTTCTCTTCTTCTATGATCTCCTTCTTTTCTATGATCTTTTCTTCCTGGGACGGTTCTTCAATTGCAAGCGATAGCGCCGGCTTGACAGGTTTCAAACTCTGAGTTGAAGCATGTTCCGAAGCGGTTTGGATGCGACCCAAAATTTTCTTCGATGACTTTGTCCAAGCGGTACTCCATCCATCATCAGTTGTGTAAGGGTCTATTGGAACAATGGGATCCGTCGAAAAAACATTGATAGAACCTCCTTTCTGGGGTTCTTTCATGTATTCCTTCGGGATCGTTATTTTCCCCTTTCGGAGATTGTTGTCAAGCCAACTCTTGAAGGTGATGCAATCCTCTATTTTATGTCCAAGCATCTGGTGGTAAGGGAGTAGTTGGGATGGTCTTTCTTGTTGACTTCCTTCGGCTTCTTGGGTTTTGGCAGTCGAAAATCCGAAGTCTTCATCAAACTGCGGACATCTTTGGCACTGCCTCGTTCTTGAATGGATATTCTCTATTTATGAGCTCCTTTAACGTGCGCTGTGGGCGAGGCGGTTGCTCATATTGTTGAGTTGGTTGATAACCAGGTTGAGGTTGTTGGTAGTTCTGCTGAGGTTGTTGATAGCTGGGCTACGGTTGCTCCGGCTGTATTTGCATCGGCTGTTTGCCTTTGTCGACTGCCGCGACAATCCCAGACTTCTTTTCGAATGTCTTCGTAGGCTTCTGTTTGTCTGTTTTACCGACGAAACTCAATTGCTTTGCTTCCTCTTGCAAGCTCCCGGCCTTGCTTAACAACTTCTCAAAAGTCTTAATTGTGAATCCCTTAAGGAGAAGTGCTATCGGGCCGTGAATGCTTTTAAGCAGGATGCCGACTGCATGTTGTTCTTGTAGCTGTGGCTCACACTTCATGCTTAGATTTCTCCATCGAAGTATGTAATCCACTAAAGTTTCATTCGGTTTCTGTTTCTCCACCAGTAAGTCACCGATGGTGATATGGTGCTGAGCTCCGGCAAACCGTTTCATGAAGAGATTTTCCAATTCTGTAAATGTCTTTACCGAACCGTTTAGTAACTTTGCATACCAATTGAAGGCGATCCCTGACAGGCTGCTAACAAATTGTCAGAAGAGTAAAGCGTCACTTCCACCGACGTTACAACAACTAGCACGAAAATATGCAACATGCTGTAGAGGATTTCCGGTACCATCAAAAGTGTTGAACAGAGGTGGTACGAAGCCTTTTGGGTATTGTACTGCATCGAATTCTTAGGGGTAAGGTCTACCCATCTGAATAGATTCTCCGTTCTTAGAGTGTGCTAAGGCTTCTCGTACCTGCTGTTCCACCATGTTCTTGATGCCGTTCTCTGGAATCATGTTCTGAGTAGAATCCTTCTTTGGCTGATCGTCTCCATTAACAGATGTAATCTCTTTTCCTCCATCTGTAATATGAATAACTTCTGGAGGTGTTTCTCTATGGGGTTGAACCTGACTCTGAAGAGTGGCTAGAGCTGCAGCCATCTCTTCCATCCTTTTTGCCATTTGAGAGATTGTATCATGTTTTTCTCGAATTTGTGCTCTTAATGCTTCCGGTACATCTCTTTCCACAACTGCTGGGGAACCTTGCGAAGCTGACGATGCTTGTGTCTCAACCATGTTGATCTCCACATATTCGTCATCCATAAACTCTGACAAGTCTACTTCATCTCCAAACTTTTCTTCTCTTTCTCTTGCTAATCGTTGAATGTCGGTTCTTAGCTTTTCCATAGCGTCCTCCAATGGTCTTTTTCGTGCAGTTTCACAGTTGTCTCGTGACGATTGTTGGATTTCCTTCTTGGAAGTCTCCTTCATTGCAGTGGCACTTTCTTCGGACTCGAGTCTTCTGATGAGACTTTCCTTTTCTGGTCTTTGTTTTGGTCTTAACTGACCGGTAGTAGGACGCCATACCATCCTTCTAGCAGCAAAACGCCTAGGACCGGATGGTCTGTCGGCTGAATGCTGGAAGGTGGTATCCTCTCTGATCTGTAATCCTGAAACAATAACAGGTGGACTGGCTTTCATCTTTTTATTCGGTTTCTCTACGGTGCTAACGGGTTCTATTCGCGGCCCAAGACGGGACTTGGGCGGCACCCGCCCTATTCTTCTTAAAATCTTCGATACGAGACATTTCTCTTTCTTTGATAACTTCTCTATCACAGTCTGTAGTCGGGCAAATGGTGTAGTCCTTGCCCTTTTCTTTCGGCTGTCGCTATAGTATGCGGGTCGAGGTAATGCAGAAGCAATCTTGCGGACATTTTCCTCGTCAGCTACGGCGGAGAGGGGATGGAATCTACTTCCTTCCAAAAGTGGTGTGTATTCAGGCAATGGTATGTACTCAGGTAGTGGTGTATATTCAGGGATTTCTTCCAAGAAAGCGACTTCAGTAGCTCGACGCTTTCGGCAATCTTCCTACCTCTGTTCCTTCTCTGAGTCCGTGTTAGGGGTGGAACCCTTGAGCTGGACCCAATTTTGAAAATAGAAGGTCTTGTACGGAAATTTGTACCCTCCACGGTAACATGTTCGTTACAAATTTGAACTTCCTTCCCCTTTAGTTTGGTGGAAGCCGGGGTAGGTGCAGAGACAACTAGACCGGTGGGGGTAGAGACAACAGTCCTTCTATGGACAGTAGTATTCTTCTCAGCTGGAACCCTTTGCAGAGGAGGGAACTCTTGATTTGACTTGAGGTTGAACTCGATCAAAGGTCTTTCGGTTTCAGATACTTTGTCTGTAAGTGTGAAAAGAATAACATCAGCGATCTTGACATTTGTGCTCTCGAATCCTTGTCTGAAATGGATGATCCCATTGTTGGGCAGCTCATCCTTGTAAACAGCGAAGTCCAGTCCATTGGTGAAGGAGAAAATCAGCTTTGGGGCAGACATTTTCTGCAAGGTAGATTCTGATTGTCAGTCCCAAGTTATGCTTCTTCTCATTGGGATGAAAAGAAAGGAATCGAAAAGAGTCCGAACACATGTTTGTTCATGTATTTATAAAAAGAAGTTATAGTTTAAAGGAGTCGTTCATTAGAGGATTTGTTCATTTGGAACAGAATATTCAAAGGTATAAAGAAGGTGAGGGGTTCGATTTAGAATTGGAAAGGAAGAGGAAATCTCATGCAAGACTTCTCGACTCGAAGGACCGCTCCTAAACTAACACCTATTGGGGGCCCACCCCACCTCAGAAAAGAGGTAAAAGGATCTCGGAACCTCTCCGTTTAGGGGTGTCTAAACAGTGGCTCCTAAATCCGAGAGGAGTTGGCTATACTCGTTCAAGACAGAAATGAACGGGGTATTCCAACGAAAGAATGGTAGTTTGGTCCACTAGGGGCATGGGCTCACTACCGATTTATGAATGCAAAGTCATTTGATCAAAATGGAGAGAGGAATTATTCCCCACCGGAGTCGCCAGAAGTTGTTGGCATTATTTTTAGGTTGAGTGTTGTATTTTTGAAAAGAGATCGCCTACAAAAATTGTCGGCGAATTTTTAATTTAATTTAAATAAATAATTTGGAAAGTAGTATTTGATTTTGAAAATAATTTTAAATTTGAAAATTTTAAGATATGAAATCAAATTGATCTCACATCCCGAATAGTTTATATAAACGAGCACCGCACCACAAACCGTGTATCTACCCCGAAGAATGGCACATTGCTTGATGATGGGGCTCGATTAAATAAACTAGAAGATTTGTGACATCCGTTTGGTCTGCGAACCAATTTTATAAGCCGACAAATTCCCCTGCTTAATATAAGTGAATTAAACAATGTTTATATTACCCGAGTTCTCAAAGTTCCCTATAAGGGCAAGCCCCTATAGTTAATTACATCTTAAATGAAGTGAATCATTTAAGAAAACTCTCGATAATGATCAGTGACTTTGCTCTCAAGAATTTTAAAGTTTAAGGTTTTCAAAGCATTGGATTTTGGAAATTACAATATGGAATGGATCAAATTTAGAATAGTTATTTTCAGGAGTCCAATGGAAGAGGAGTAGAAGAAGCTGAAGATCCAAGAAGAATCTTGGCAACTTCCCAAACTATCCTATTGTTTGGCTCAGATTTAAGAAAATCCTAATATTATCTGATATTTCAATCTTGCCAATTTTAATTAATTTGGACTTATATTTGTATGATAAAATCATACAAAAAGCCTCGAAGATGTGAGGGTTTATGTCGTACTAAACGACTACCTCGGAGTCCTAAGACCGGTTAGGGCTTAATTTACATGATATGATCATGCAAAAGCCTAACGGAGAGTTGAGGATTTATGTTGCACTAGGCAAACTACCTCGAGATCCTATGGCTTGGTTATTTAATTCTAAGAAAGTTTTGCTAAAGTAGACTCAGGTTTTGTTGATGACGATGACCGTGCTGCCCACCATGCTCCGAGCTCCTTGTTGTTGTAGAGGTTTAGTTTTAGAAGATTGTAATCAAAAGAGAAGAGAAGAGTTTGGTTTTAGAGAAATCTTAAAATCCAAGTGTTTTTAGTGTTTTAGTTAAAACAAATCTTAAAGTTATTTGAACAGAACCGATTAAGATCCCACGGTTCAGTCATCCCGACACCGTTATTTTCATTGAATTCACTTAGTCTAGATGAATTTGCTAAACTTAACTGAATGAGTTCCACACTTTCATTTAGACCGTGGGAAATCCCGTTAGCAACACGTCGGTTACATCATCCAAGGTATTCCCGATCATTCAACGAGACGTTTTAATTTAGTTGCAATTATAGTTTTGTGTTCTGTTTGTGATTAAATTTTGAGTTGTTTTATATTTTGAAATGTTGTGGCGGTGAATTTTATCAGTGATTATTAATTTAGTTTTGGTTTCAGTTCAGGGACTATCCTAAAGGTTTTGGTTTTCATGCAACAGTTGTTTATCATGCAAGAAAAGTAAAGTGCATTTGCAATAAAGTAAATTGCACTAAAATAAAAGCGTACACTGGAGGGTCTTCCCATCATCCCAAGCTGCACTTAAAACACATGTTAAGGCATTTAAATATTTCAACAAGTACCTAGGTAAAGCTATGGAAAAGGTTTTGGTTGTCTATCAAAGTCCTAATCCATGTAGCTAGTCATCTCCTATGACGTCTATGTTCTTGTGTTTTGGTTTAAGGACGATTTTCTTCATCAAAGAACAATTAAGTTCAATTTTTCTTATAAACGTCCTATCATATTGAGGAAGTGCTTAAGACATATCTTAAACATCTTTTCAATATTTCTAGGACCGTTTTAAGTCCAAGAGAATTTAATTATACAAGTGAATTAATCATCCGGGAGTTTAAATGTTATTCTTTTGCTCAGTGAACTTAGGACATTTGAATATCCTATATGTGAGGTAATACTTCACTTCATATTTCATTTAAGAGTTATAATAATAAGATCTTTTAAAAGGGCAAATCAAGTTATTAAGTATTTTTATGATTTAAACATAATGATTTAATTCTAATTTTGATTTAATTATAAAAAAATTAGTTTAAGTTTGGAATAGTGTTCAACTTATTTTAGGTTTAATTCTTAATAATTTCATTTAGGTTTGTTATTAAATTATTTTAATTTAATTTAATTAAATTTAATTTTAATTTAATTTACCTTAATTTAAATTTAATTGCAATTTAATTTAACTTCAATTCAATTTTATTTTAATTTAATTTCAATTTAATTTAATTTCAATTTTATTTTATTTTAATTTAATTTTAATTTAATTTAATTTTAATTTAATTTATAATTTAGTTTAGTTTAATTTAATTTAATTTGATTTTAATTTAATTTAATTTTAATTTAATTTAATTTAACTTTAATTTAATTTTAATTTGGATTATTATTTTAATCTTTTAATTAAGAATTAAGTATTATTGAAGTGATTTATTTAGGGATCTTTAAATTAAAGAATAAATATCCTCTTAAATAATATCCCTACTTTATAATTTCAAAAAATTTTATTAATCTTCCAGATTTAATTAATTAATTAATTAATGTTTACTTTAATTATTTTTAAAATGATTGGTGGGTTTCTACCCTTAACCATTTAAGTTTATATCATCCAAAATCAGTTTAAAATCAAATATTTTACCCTTCCCTTTTGATTATTCCTAAAACTTTAATCAAAGGTTGAAAATTTTAATTACCATTTTGCCCTTCAAGCTTAATAATTCTATAACTCACTAAATTAAGATCAAATGAACTTGAAATTTTTATGTCACCTCACTTACATGTCAATTAAGACATTAGAGGAGAAAATGTGATTTTTATGTATTTAATTTATTTATGTAATTATTTTTAATGGAAAATAGGGGTTTTCAAGGAAAATTCAATAACATGACCAAGGAAATGTTTCTGTCCTTAATAAAATTATGGGATGTCCCTAATAACCAGAGGACCACTTGGACCAATTTTGGTGATTTTTTGAATTTTATTTTATTTATTATAATTATTTTGAATTTTGGAGTATTAATTATTTTAAAAATAAAATAAAGGTTAAAAAATGAATTTTATATTTTTCAAAAATCTTTCTAATATCAGAGAAATCAGAAACCAATTTTTATAATTTTCTGATTTTCTTTGATTTATTAGAATTATTTTAGTGAAAAGGTTGGAAAATACATTTTTTAATATTAAAAATTACATTAAGCCTTTAAAATTCAATATCTTACCCTAGGGACTTAGAAAAAATATTTAGTTTGTTCCTAAGTGATTAAAATTCAAAATGTGACATTTTGGTGATTTTTAATATTTTTGTGATTTTTATTATTTTTTTAATTATTAAAATATTAAAATAAGCTTAAAAATCAACTTTTTTAGAAAATTGCAATTTTAATTTTCTTAAATTCTTCTAATATCAAAGAGGCTCCAAAACTAATTTTGTGAATGTTTGAAAAGTATTTTGTGAGTTATAAATTTTTAAAGTTTAATTTTACCCATTTTTACTTAAGAGGCTTAATCAACCCATTTGGTGGGGTTAATCAAGTCCAATTGTTTTCAAATTTTTATGTGGTGTTATCCTATCCCTAAAGGACAGTGGAGAATTGTTTTTAAGTTAATTTGATGAATGGTTAACCCTAATTAATTAATGTTCACTTTTGGGTATTTAGGCTAATTAGGGTTGTTCAAAGTGAATTAACTCAAAAATTATTTTTCCTAGGGTCATCTGGTCATAAGAAACATCACCAAATTTTCCTAGAATTTATTTCTCAACATGCTAATTATTGGAATTAAAATAATCAAAACAGTGACATGAATTTGAAAAATCAATAACTTCTCATAGGGATGGCCTCTGACCTTGGAAAATTCAGGGAATGTTCCCAAGTTCAGAGGCTTCAAAATCCCTATGGTCTCATGCCATGGTGAATTTCCTATATGCATGGAGAATTGAAATAGTGCAGAGAGTAAATAAATAATTAAAAATAAAATACTTGATGAAATTACATGATTTTTTTCCACATTATTCTCCTCTGTTCACTGAGCAAGAGGGTATTTTTATTTTATTTTTAGGATTTTTCTACACAAAGTTATGGATTTTCAAAGTTCTGGTAATTAAATAAATAGAAAATAACCCTAATTTCCTACTTATCCACGCGGCGCCACGCCATCCTCGGCAGCTCCAAAAGGCCACGCGTCGTCTCCTGATTCGGCGCCGCCATCCGACTCAGCGCTCCAGGGGCCCGCGGTTCATGTTCCATTACTCTGTCCGGCGCGATCCTGGCCGTCCGCTCGATACACACGCGATCCGACGGCTCCTGGTCATCATCTACGACTGGTGTGAACCCGTGACCGTCAACCTTCTAACCCTAATTTCTCACTCGATTCTCAATGGATTTTCGAGTTCTTATGCTCTCATGGATTCGTCTTCAAGAGACGAACACATCCATACGGTAAACATGTATTGAAATTGACCCAAACTAAATCGAGAATCTCCGGAAGCTCGGGAAGAAGAGTGAGTCCATACCTTTGCTCGCAGAAGTGAAGCTTCGATCCGAGAGTTGTGTCACGTTCGATTGGGTCCAAGCAAGCTCCGGATGAAGTCCTCGGCCCGATGAATTGTCTCAGGTATGATTTCGACCAAGCCCGATCACAAAGCTTGGAGGCTGGAAGCAATGGCTAGCCTGGAGAGGGGGCTTTTGCTGGTAAACTTCTTCTCTTGGTCTGGTGAAGGTGTAGAACCAATCAATTTGGGGATTGGCTCACTGTGGAGAAGTGTCCTTGTTTTGGGCTTGGATTTCAACTCTGAAATTGAGCTCACAGAGAGGAAATGGCAGGGGGATTTCAGTGAGGATCAAGTTCTCTATGTGTGGGGAGTAGTCTGGAACAATTTTGGCAGAGTTTCCTTAAGGTTTGTTTCAGCACCTTATTTGGCCTAGAGGTGATGGTGTTTAAATAGGCATGGCTGGAGGCTCTCCCAGGGGGAGTTAGGGCTTGGGATCAGCTGCTTAGGTCAAGGGAAGAACAGCCATGGCAGCCACTGGACTTGGGGCAGCTCAGCAAGGAGGAATTTCAATGTTGGCTCACATGTGAGCTCTCGGGTGTGGTGTTTTTCGGCGATCCAGGCGGCTGGCCGGCAGGCATGGGTCACCCTCAGGTTCAGGTGGGTCGGTACGGGGTTTAGTGTAGGCAATTGGGCTTTGCCATGTGTCAAAAGCTTGGATTAAGATGGCATGGGGGAAGGCCAATTTTTGGCTTGATTTGGTCAAGTCCACCTTTTGGGATTGGTTCACCCTTCAAGGTGGCTTTGGGTGTTGTGGGGAGTCAAAGGAATCAGCTGGTTTGACATGGAGGTCCTTATCCAAATATATTTGGATTAAATTTGGGTTAAGGGGAATCATGGTTAAGGCTAATGACTTTAGGAGATTAAGGAAAGAGTCTCCTCCTTTTGCCCAAAATGGCATGGTGACATGTAAAGAGGCTCTCATGGCTTCCATGTGGCTCATGCATGGCTTCATGGCTTGCCTATGGCTTAGGATGGCTTGGCTTGATTTCATGGAAGTAGAATTTAGGAATTTTGGTACTTTGGTGGAGAATTTCTATGAAGCTTGATTTGGAATGGTTTAATGATGATTTTGAAACTTAGGGGTGATTTTGATTAAATGGATGATGAGGAGAAGTGTCATGTGGGCTTTGGATGAATTTTGGGCCTTTTGAAATCATTTTTGATGGGCTTTTAGGAAGGTTAAAAGCGATGGGCCTTTAGGTTTAAGAATGAATTCATGGATGGGAATTTTGTAGAATTTTGGGCCAAATAATTGTTGGGTTTGGTTTAGGGATATGTCATGAGTGATTTGAAATGAGTTTGGAGTGATTTGGGTTTGAATTGGGTTGGATTTGGGCTTCTTTGGTAAATGGGCCAATGTTGGCCAAATTGGGCTAACTTGGGCCAATATTGGGCTAGGGTTGAAATTGATGTAAAATTAATATTGGGAAATATTTATGGGAGTGTTTCAAAGAGGTTTTGACTTTGGTTGGGTTTTGATTTTGGGGTTTGGGCTTATTTGGGTTAGGTTTGGGTTTAGGTCAAAATTGGGCCTTTTGGTTTTGGGTTGAATTTGAGTGGGGTTTGGGTCCAAATTTTGGGCAAATCATGTTAGTTTTTTGTTTGTGGGGATGTTATGAAGGTTTTGGAAAGATTTGGGATCAATTGGAGTTGAATTGGGTCAAATTGGGTCAAGTTTAGGTCATGGGTCAAAATTGGGCTTTAAGCTGAAAAATGAAATTGGATTCAAATGCCAATCAAATTGGACTTGTATTTGGACTAGATTGATATTTTGGATGTTAAATTGAAGTTTAGAATTGAATTAGACCAAAATTGGGGTCAATTGGGTAGGTTTGGTTTGACATTAGGTTCACTTGGGTTAAGAATGGGCTAAATTGGGGGTTTTAGTAAAAGTGGGGTAAATTGACAAAATTGGACCATGGTGTAGTTTAACAAAATGGAATTTGGAATTTTTGGATTTTCTGGGAATTTTCTGAATTTTTGGATTTTTTGGCTAAGAGGGGTATTTTGGGTATTTGAAGGGTATTGGGGGGTATTTTTGGAATCTTTGGTATTTTTGGTTATGGATGATCAATTTGAGTGGTGAGGAAATTTTCAAGGTTAATTTTGGGGAATTTTGGGTGATTTGGAAATTTTGGAGGATTTGGGCAATTTTAAGGGCTTTTGGTAGGTTTGATAGGTGTAGGGTCACCGGGGTCAAAAATTGAAATTTTGAAATAAGAAGATTGATCAAATATGAGTGAAATGGAATCACTTTGATTGAGCCATGAAGCCATATTAAGCCTATATGAGCCATGAGAGGACTCATTTGAGTCATTCACCATGTTGTTCCTAACCCTCTTAACCAGGGGCTTAGGGGTTAAGGTCCATCCATATGAATTGCCTACATGAGTTAGGGAATCAAGTTGGGTATGGGTGTGGTTTTAGGATTTGGATTGTGCGTGTGGGAGTGTAGAGTATGAGTGTAGTGAGTGTGTAAGTTAACCTTCACCAGACCAAGCTACTCAGGGTGGTCCTAAGGCCAAAGAGTCCTATGGGGAACTCATCCTTTAAACCTCTACTTTTGATTTCAACCCTCTAGGTGATTAGGGGTCTACAATCAAGCTTGTGGGGTTTGCAGGGAGTTAAGAGGTGTTTGAATTTCTAAGTGGTAGGTTCCATTTTTAGTCCTCTAAGATTAGTCAAAGGAAATGCCTAAGGCTAGATCCTAAGTACTAAAGAGAGAAACAAAAGACCTC